>JAQFYE010004486.1:0-13321 GCA_034694305.1 Protaphorura glebata
CTGTGATATTAGAATAGGTACTGAAGCAAAATATGATCGTACTCGAATTTATATTCTCCAAGTCCATTCATTCATATCTTATAAAAATCTGCCATATGCTGATTCATATCAATTATCTCCAATTTTGCAAAATATAAGATGACGTATTTTTATACACCGAAAGCGCCAATCGGAGCGAAGCGACGATTTGCGCTTTGGGTGGCTAAGAATACTCATCACTCCAGGCTCTTGAAAAACGGACCTTGACATTTAGAATTCTATATCCGTGTTAATCACACGGACACTTCACATGAAAAACGAATACCGGGATTTAAATTACTTTGTTTTCATCCATAGCTTCTGAAATTGGGTTTGAATTATCTGAAATAAATTTTGAAATCTGTTTCCTGCTTTTGAAATGAGAATTTCAAAAATCTATTAGAAGTTTGACATCCTTTATACTTTATGAAATATTAAATTTTAAGTTCGCAATCTCTTGTAGAACAGATACACGGTACCAGATTTCAATGTTTTATTTTTTGATAGATATTTTTGCTATTGAATGACTATAATTGAAATTTGTCTTGCGTTTCTTGATAATCCTTTATGAAATGTAGATATATATCTCTACTTTTAATTTATGTAATTAGTACCAGAATTGCTCTAGTCAATTAGAATTGTAGATTTTCAGAGCCACCCTGCTTCCGCTACAATTGGACCATTCAGTTGCTACCTTTTCCAACGTTTTAAATATGATATTTTCAAAAATCTTTTAGAAGTGTCTGCCTTTCAGTGAAATACATATATGATTATTAGATTATTAGATGTGTATAACTATAGCACAAGAACGATTTTCTTGATTTTCTTAGATTTTAGATCTTAGATTTTAGATTTTAGATCTTAGATTTTCTTTTGTTGTTGAAACAAATTTAGTGACCTGGAATGTCAAACAGATTGTCATGAGTTTTCATTCTTGCTTTGTTTAGTTCTGTGTAAAATACAATGGTCATATACTATTTTGACATTGCGAAGAGAAAGAATTTTTTGATGTGGTCATAATGTCAACTACTTTTTTGACTAAGGATTTAACTCTTGTAGTCGTAAAGCAAACCTTCTTTGTGGAATAACGATTACCGCATTTGTCATCATCGACGCCTAGAAATCCATGATTTCCGGCGATTGTGCCGTTGACGACGGTTTTAGTTTTGGAAGGAATAATAGAGAAGAATCTACTCTTGAAAACATCATTGAGATTGTCATTACCGGAAATATTTTCAACCACCTTCATGAAGTGCAGCCGATACGTACCCTACCTCAGGGAAATTCTTACATTTCGTATCACAAAGCATGGAGAACTTTCAATGCTTAAATGATTCAAAAATCATGCTACGTTATTCTACGGTCAAATTAGAACTTCTCGATAATACAACTAGTTCTATCAATTCGACAAACAAATCCTTTTCATCGTGTTTACTTCGTCTTAATTTCGTAAGTTCTACAAATATTTTGTGCAATTCTCGCAGTCTACATCCATATCTCGCCTTGAAAATCCGTAACTATTTTCAAATTCGGATTGTCGTCTTTCGTTTTTTCATGACATTCGATTTGACTGCTTGAACTGTAGTAAGTTCACAGTTTTGACATTTACATTGTAATTTAAGTTTGATATTCGAGTTAAAATGTTGATTCGAGTTGGGTGTTGTATACTCTGAGCCACTGAAGGAACAATTAATGCCATCGCTGTCGCTCGGCATTAATTATTCCTCCAGGTGGCTCACAGGTATACAACCTGGTAAACCATTTTATATAAAAATTAAAATATAAAATCCTAGGAGCTTTTTATTATGCACTCTTATATTTATTAATTACTACTTATTATTATGCATTAATTATTCCTCCAGGTGGCTCACAGGTATTCAACCTGGTAAATCCGCCAAGTGATTTTGGATACTTTTAAGTTGTCCAGATTTTCGACTTCCGACAACTCCCAAATGGGAACACGATCTGGAGTCAGTGAGGCACTGGACACCATTGTCAAAGACATATCCTCATCATATCCAATTCAGATGTCGAATATAGATTTATCAAATTATGGGTGTCGTCTTTGGACCCGACCCTATGGTTAAGGTCTACGGTCACTTTTTTGTAATATTATATTGCGACCATTATAAGGCTGAAATAATAATTAAATGGTTTTGTACTACTACTACTACTTACAACTACTACATACTCATAAACTAATTATAAAATACTTTTATCATTAATCATTTAATTTTAAATTGAAGGATCGATCACCCTCTTCTCACATTTGCCTCCACAAAATTTTGCAGAGTTTTTTTTATAATCGCTTTGTCACATGTAATCGTCACTTCAGTGGCGATCACCCATAGAATAAATGGTTCGACGTGCAAAATGTAATACATTACGCCGTGAAGTTTATGTCAAGAATCGGACAACTCCGGTTGATGAAAATTTTATTCCTCTATTAAGTTTCATTTTGCTTTGCTAATTTGATTGAAGTGAATTTTAATTTGCAACATGTACGGTCGTTCTATCATTCTTGAGCACTTTAAAAACCATTTGGACTTTTCAGCTTTTTCTTTCTAAGTTTATTAACCCAAATTGATTAATATCCATAATGAAATTGACAAGCGTGTTTCTCTTTTATATCATTTATTATTGGCTATCATGCCAAAAACTAACACACACTTTAGAAGGTAAGGTGTAAACGACTGAATTGGTGAAGTAATGCGAAGGCGGACCATCAAAACAGTGAACGCTGTAAACTATCGCCAGGTATAAATTAAACATTCATGCCTACACTTTAAAGTGTTGTGTTCAGCCTGACATGCGGACTTGACCTTTTCATTTGATCTCGTGAAACATATTTTCAAACTCAATACATACGTCGTTTCTGAAAATTATATACTTAACAAAATTTAGCTGTTCCTTCTTATATCCGTTAAATTGGAAATTAATTATGAAACGAATAAGAATTCAGCAATTGCATGAGAACTTGTTTTGATGTGAAAATGAAAATAAAGTTGTTGCTATTTGAAGTAGATGAGTTACTCGGTAGGTTTTTCGAAAGTTTCCTCAAGGCGAACGATAAATCTTGAGCACACCATTTCCAATATTTGCAAAGTTGTCTACAGTATGATATGATATAGTGTCTCGGAATTTTAGTGTTTGTTAAAATGAAATGTTATGATGTCTGGTTTTTCAGGCATGTTTCTACGTTCAAATCTTTGTCAAAGAATAAATACATCCTGCGTGTCAATAAACATCTAATTATTGATTTATACATTCTTTTGATATTTTGGCTTTCCAGGCTAATTTTGTATTGACAGCGCATTGAAGTGTATGAGTTACTCGGTACATTTTTAGAAAGTTACCGCAGGTGCTACCAATAAAACTTGAGCAAGCCGCTACCAATATTTGCAGAGTTGTCTGCAATATGAACACTTGTACTGTTGGCCTTGTTAATAGCCGTTGAGGCTGCAAATTTACCTCCACGACACGGCGTCGCGCGAAAGCGAACGGATAAACGACCACAAATACTTCTGTGCCCCCGTTACCCGAAAGTTGGAGCCATGATAGCTATGAACAAGGCTCTGAAGAGGATAACTACTCAGACCAAGTAAAAACTGGTTCACAGTTCAGTTCACAGGTATCTTGAGTTTCTGGTAAAATGGCCAGATGTAACCGAGATCCGAGTAATCCCATAATAGTTTCATCGAGAATGATCAATTCGTACATTTGTAGAGCATTCTTTAGTGTCACGCTTGCAGAGCATGACGAACTCCTCCCTACACCTCATAGTTTGAATTCAACACAACCTTCCTACGAAGAGAGTTGGACAAATTGAAGTCAAAACCTTAACCGCGGCAGTATTTAACTTACACAAATTGTGGTATACTATAGCACTGTACTGATACTTTGGTGTCTATTTTGCACAAGACGACGACTTCTTTGCGGGCTACATGTTTTTAAATTCAATGACAATGATGTTCACAACTCAGAAACTTCTCAAGTAGTCCACCAGGCTAGGCTCCTCAGAGAATAACGAATGGACACACGAAATGTACACTTCTAGATTCTAACTGTTCCACATATATGGAAATCGGATAATCCCGGCCTCACATACGTGCACTATACTTAAATAACAATGTTGAACTTCTCTCATCCTTCTTCACTTCGGTATTTTCTTCTGTTTATGATTCCAATGATTACAAGAGTGAATGCCAATTGTAGCTCAATTCGGTGGTGTACTGTTGCGTTGTTGCTTGGTTTCGTTTCTGTCAATATGAAAACGACATAAAATTCTTCAGTGATGCCCCACTATATGATTATTAGATGTGCTGCATAACCAGTACATAATAGTCAGAATTGGCGGGTGAAAAAAAATATGGGATGTAAAGCTTCTTTTGTAACTTCATTTGAAAGTTACAGATAGTTAACAGACAATGCATCGCGGAAAAGCACGCACACGTACAGTATTGGTCACTAACACCCGAGCAGGAGCAAGACACTCCATGTCATTCTCTTAAAATGTATATCGGATTAGCACTCGGAATCCGAATCCACTGGTTTAGTTGCAATGTGGGATTGTTTCGAACACAGGACCCTCATTACGTAAACTGTACCCGACACTCAGCTAAGTGATTAGTTCACTACCGTTCAAGAAATGTATAATATGAAAAACCGACTCACCAGTTCCGACTGTCATACACTGCCAAGGGTGAAGAATTATCCAAGATTTGTGCAAGGTTCAGTCAGAAGGTCAAGGTCACAGTGGTGAGAACGGCTAGTTCCAGTGATTGGAATCAGAGTTTACAAAGCCTATTGGATTATAAACACAACATGTTGGGTTTTGTAGAAAGGCAGCAAGAATGCACAGGGTTTACACTATTGAACATTATATTCATTAATAAAGAATTCTCTGATTCTGACTGACTTTTGCAAAAAGAAGTTAATATGAAGTGAGAACGGACTTCCTCCAACTTTCAAGGTGAAGCAAAAGTTAAAAATAAATTAAGAATTTAAAAAATATAGCATCGGCGGATTTTTCGGAAAACATAGTTTGGAAGTGTTTCTGTGAAAAAACCATTTACAGTTGGCAGACCAAGTTTGGGAACTTCGCATGCCGATTCTTATTTAACTCCCGTCTACCCGCTTTAGATGTTCAAGCACTCTATATGAAGGATAGTGCTCGATCCTTCACAATATTATCTAAATTATGCATATCTCTCGTTTTGTCCGACTTTCATTCATTATATAGCGGAGCCAACAAAAATTACGCCATTAATGAACCACGCATAGAAATGCGTAGTCGTACATTTGCTTTGTCATTTTTAAACTTCCTCATTCTATAGAATAGTCGTAAAACATAGAATTTTCATGTCTCAGTTTTTTAACGACAAATATTTTAATGGTGGCTTGTTTTAACGGTTTCCCGATTTTCAATCCCAATGCGAATGCAAAATCCAGCGGCCAATTTTTAAAAAGGTAGAATTAATAGGAGTGAGTTACTTTAGTGATGAAGACTCTACCACCGCAACGTTAAAATAATTGAGTAGGCCAGGCAACCGTGTAGCACATGTATGAAAGAGAGTTTATCTTCTGTCCTATAAAAATAACAATTTATTATTCCAATGTGTTTGCTCGACATTAAATATTTAATTAAGTAACCTTGAAAATTTAGTTGACAAATAAACATCAATAGAATTACGTGGGCCTGTTCCAAAAATTTAAATTAAAAATCGAATGTTGAGAGTTGCTCGAGCTGATGACATTTTTAGAGTTTGGGACAAAGGTCCTTCAAAAAAAATGTTTGGGTAACATCGGAGACGGACACCCTAAGTACTTCCCTCGTAAGTAATCTAGTTCACTTCCGTTCCAGAAATGTATAATATGAAAAACTGCCTCACCAGTTTCGACTGTCATGCTGGCCCAGGACTGGAGGATAATCCAAGAGTTGTAAAATCACAATGGTGAGGATGGCAAGATCCAATGATTGAAATCATAGTTTTCAAAGCCTATTGGATTATAAACACATCGTGTTAGATTTCGCAGAAAGGCAGCACAAATTTAAATGGTTTGGGCTACGGAATATTATGCCATTAATAGAGAATTTTCTGTGATTATGACTGACATTGGCAAAAAAAAAGTCAAATTTGAAGTTAAAACGGATGTCCTCCTAAGGTCAAGTCAAGCAAAACTTAAATAAAAATCTTAGGAATATAACAAAAAATATAGCATGGACGGATTTTTTGAAAAACATATTCTGGAAGTGTTTCATTAAAAAAAAGCCATCAATACTTGGCAGACAAATTGACAGTTGGATATTTCCATTCCGATCTCTAGTTAATCTCTCGTCAATGCTACACGAATTAGATATTCAGCAAAATAGCCCAATCCCTTCCAATATTGTATACACCATGCATATCTCATATTTACTGCGAATCCTATTCATTGTATTGGTCAGAGGGCCGGCAATAATTACTAGATAAGACGATAGTTATGACCAGTACTTTATTATTTAACGTACCGTTCATTGTCGAGTGAGTGGGGGCAATACTAAAGAACTACCTTGTGCTTAAGGATGCGAAGTCCTTCATTTGTTGTCATTTTAAAATGTGAGCACTGCAATATTCATACATATAATTCGTGACCCTCGAGAGGTCAAATTTTGGAAATTCATGAAGAAATAATTCCGGATTATTAATTTTCAGGAAAGTAAAATCCATTTTTTTACACCAATAGCGAAGCCAAAAACCACAGCTTGAAATTTCCCTCAAATGGGGCGCCAAGTAGGTAAGGTCAATTACATTTATTGAAGATGACAGGAATGTATTTCTTTGTGCATAAAATTTGTCATACTATTTAAAAAAGAAAGCTTAACTAAATTCTCTCATATTATAAAGCAGAAGTGAATCAGTGCGTGGGTATTTATGATCCACCCTGTGTGAAAAGATAACTGAAATGAGTCGATGCATCAAATTATTATGAAACGACTTTTCGGTGCTGCATTAATTCTCCCACTACCACTACGACTTCAGTCTATACTTTCGTCAACATTTGGAACGTTCCAAGATTATAATAATGAGAAAAATAATAATAATTAGTTACCTGAATATTTGCCACTACACAAAATGAATAATTAATAAGAATTCGTCAATTGCCACCATCTGGTGTAGTACATGTCTGTGAAATAATAAATTTTTACTATTTATAAAAAAATCATTTCATTTTTCCTAGGTGTCTGTTCATTTTTTATATATTTGAGCAACTTACCCCCAAAATTTCATGTCAGAACAACGAAGACTGAAATTTTTGACGGTCCAAGTTTTTAGTTGATTAATCCCATAACCCATACCCAAATCAAGTAAGAGTGGACGAGTGGTTGACCTTTTTGTGAACTTGCTGATAAGATTATCCTCGTAGGGTCCTTAACAAGGAATGGTTCTGAGATATTAGTCTCCCTCATCTGAAAGATAGTGAGGACATGTTGAACAGCAAATATTTTTTAATTGTAACAGTTTTACAGAAAATTCATCATTGATAGGTTGAATTGTGCTAATTACAACCACCGTATCTTACATTAAAACCACCAATATCTTAAGAATAAATCTAAAAATATAGCATGGGCGGATTTTCGAAAAACATATTCTGAAAGTGTTTTTTTTTTAAATACCTTCTAAGGTTGGCAATCAAATCGACAGTCGGGTGTTTTTATATTCCGACTTTTAGTTAAACTCTCGTCAGCGCCACTACGCGCATTCGAAATTCCAGTAGAATATCCAAATCAATCCCAACATTGTCTACACTATTCATATCTCATTTTCTCCCATTCATCGTGCTGGCCAGAGTGACAGGATGTGTCAATAGTTAGGAACAATACTTTGTTTTTTAACTCACCGTTCTAGGTGAGTTATTTGGAGTACAAAAAATGGAGTTTAATTTTCTGAAAATTATAAAGCTTTAATTTTGTCCCGCGGCAGTTTTTTCTCAAAAATTTCTAAAATTGCATTTAAAATATACCCTGGAGATGTCAAATTTTGGGAGTTCTTGAAACATTTTCAGGTTACAAAATTCAGCCTTTTTAATATTTAGAAAAGTCAATTCCATTCTATTCCACCAAATAACAAAGCCAAAAACCGCAGCCTGAAATTTCCCTCAAATGGGGCGCAAAGTAGGTAAGGTCAATTACATTTATTGAAAGATGACAGGAATGCATTTCTTTGTGCATACAATTTGCCATACTATTTAAAAAAAAACGTAAATAAATTCTATCATTTTATAAGGCAGAAGAGAATTGATGATCCACCATGTACGAAATGATAATTGAAATGAGTCCTATTATCAAATTATTATTAGCATGACAGAAATATTCAAGAGTCGAAGGGAAAACAAGACGTCGTTCGTACGAGGACAGTCGTGACGCCGGTAGTAGTTTTTTTTTTTTTCAATATGTGAAGGGTTCGATTCCATTCGACTCACAATGTATTGGGGTTGCTATGAACTGATTTTTCAGTACTGCGTTATTTTCCCCACTGCCACTACAGTTACAGTTTGTACTGTTGTCAACATTTGGAACGTTTCAAGTGTGTAATAAAGAGAAAATGAATTAATTAGATTGGAAGTAAATAATAATAATAACTTTGTACCTCGGAATTCTGCAGTCGCCATCATCGCCATGACATAAACGGAACTATTATTAAGAATTACACATACAAGATCGTCAGTAGCCCTCATGTGGTGTAAAATAATTAATTTTTACAATTTATAAAAATATTATTTTATTTATTCAATTTTTATTTGTTTGTTCCCTTTTTTTTTGTTCTACTTAAGCAACTAACTCACAAAATTCTTATGTCAGAACAAAGACGACTGAAATTCTGACTTTTTAGCTGGTTCCTTCCATAATAACCCAAACCGAAATGAAGTGAGAAGATTGAACGAGTGGTTGACCTTTTTCTGAACTTACAGATTAATTTATTCTCGTAGGTTCCCTAACAAGAGAAGGTTCTGAGATATAGTCTGCTTTATATGAAAAATAGTGAGGACATGTTGAATAACAAATATTTTTAACTGTAAAAGTCTTACAACATATAAGTTTTAAGTCATTGAGAAGAACTAAGCTTAGGAGTTAATAACTAATTAATTAATTAACCGATCGCGTAATGTTAAGAATTGGTCTGAACATCACCTTGGTTTACGTACGTGATAATGAAGAGAAGTAATTAGTGATACACAGCCGGAGACTCGTCTGCTGAACTTCCCTTGTTACAAACATATTCGGGACAACATATTCTTGGGTTTGAAAATGACTTTATTGGGTGCAGCGGGAGCTAGGAAGATGTAGATAGCGCGTTGGACATCTGGTTTTAATTACTTTTCCATCCTCATCATTCATTCCTTTATGTATTTCAACCCCTCGACTTTATTATATAAAACGTATCACTAACGAGGGAGCTTCTTATCGTGTAACTCGACGATTTGACCCAAACGTTTTTTTCTGAAAGACGTTTGCTTCAAACAACTCTCAAAACTCGATTTTTAAAAAAAGTTTGAATTCATTTAGAGAAAGTGCAAAACGAACTATTTGTTCTCAAGATTTTAGCATGGGATATAACAGCACTTTTCCCCAAAACCAATCTCAAGACCAAATTCTTTTTCAAAAATCGAAAAATAAATATTTTTTTAGGAAACCGTTAAAATGTTTGAAATAACAAATTAGAAGACAAAAAACTTCATAACTTTGTATACATATTTGAATGCATTTTCGGCCAAAATTCAATACTTCGTGTTAATATTAAATTAATGACATTTTCAAGGGTTTGGGACAAAGGTATTTCAGAAAAAAAAGTTTGGGTCAAACAGTTGAGTTACACACTAAGTAGTTCCCTCGTAAGTTAAAGGAAGCTTATCACCTTCTGAATACTATTTGGGTCCACATTGCAGTTAAAGTACTTAAACAAAAATAGGCTGTTACAATTTAATATTTATTTGGCATTTATTGTTTCACATGTATTTATAAATTAAAACTTGTACTCTATGCATCTGAATCTATATTTTCTAATATTTTTTACGCGTGATTATGGCAAAATTTAGTCGCTTGACTCTAAAACCGCATAGAAATGTGCAATGTGGAATGGAATGGCAAATATACAATCACACTCTGAGTCAAATTATGACTTATCGTATATTTCATCTAGGGAGAATGCCTCCAATCGACGCCCTGCAAGGCAAGTTCAGAATTGAGTACATTTTGACGACTCCATCACTCCACTATTGACTGACTGATTGATTGATACGTATTTATTTAAGTCATCAACTCCATAGCTCACATAATGTAATAGTAAAATACGTCACAGAATCATCGGTGAGTGTCGTTAAAATTTAGTGAGTTACTGCATTTCTTGAATTAACGTACGTAGATACCAGAGAAGAGAGTAATAACAACGACCTGACCACTTTTGGGCCCAACTTTTACAACGCTTCAGAGCGATTTTGATTTCAATCCCATAATCAATGTGAATTTGTTAATTCGTCTTCTTCTAGCTTTGAAATAGTAGAAATGAGAAAAATTTTGCTGATAATCGGTATAATTCTTGGATTTATTGAAGGAACAAGTCACGAGGAGCGACAATACACTTCAAGGCCTGGCCACGGTGGACCAGACTGATGCACAGTAGGGCATACCCAGGCAAGTAGGTTTATAGAGTTCGTGATAAAGGATACCGTAAGAAATGCATGCGGATAACGTCCTAATTTATGCTGTAGCCCTTGATCTCCTGAACAACTTTTGTAAAGGTCTCATCCCCCAAAGTTTACTCGCTCTCCCGCTAGAAGTATATAGGAAACATGAGATGCGCTGGGCTTAGCATATCCCAATTGTGTACTTCCAGCTGCTAATCTGTGCCACTTTTCGGCGTAAGGCCTCCACAAAAGTACAGAAGGGAAGAGGCTACATCGTGAGAAGAATTGAGCAAAGTCTAACGGATGGGACTATCGCCATGCACCTTGTGTGTTATAATTCAATCTAATGTCCAAGAAGTAATCGATAATGCAAAACAAACACGACAACTGGGTGGCTAATATGTATTCCCCCTAATCCCCCCCAGAACCCTCGTCAAAAAGATCAACTCAATTGGAATCTCAGGCAAAGAAATATCAGTGTTTTTACGTTTTTCAGCCTATTTTCTGTGGCCTTGCGCCTGAAAAGCTGTAAAAACGTCAAAATGTCAAAGATCGAAATTCACTACGACTTCTCCAAGTGTATCCTTAGAATTCTTGAGCCCTGCGTCAACAATTTCTAACCAAGTAGGTTCTGTCTCAAAACGTCATTTCCGTGTGCATTCAGCAAAAGTGAAATCTTGAGACAAAACCCGACTTATTCAGAAATCTTCAATCCATGGTGCAAAATATTCTGGAAATACGTAAATGTGAAGGCGTAGTTCGCTCTCAAGATTTCGAAGATTTCCCGCCTTTTTAAGCGAAGGACCACAAAGACGACTGAAGATAGACTACCAACCGATTTTTAATTTTCCACTCCGCGCTGCGCGTAAACCCGCTTTCAGATGGAGCTGAAATATGTTGTCTGAGATTCCACTTTGACAGACGGTTGACAGATATACATACGGCGAGGTAGACCGGTTTATGTCATGACGGTCATTTAAATTCTATTTTTCTTCATGAATTACAGAGTATCGAATAACATGAGGGAGATAAGGAAATTCGAAACTCAACCTTTTGTTGGAAAAGTTGAAAATAATATATAATTTGTAGAGTAATTAGATTTCATTTCTTGGGACTAACAAAATCTGTCATATTATTAAATAATGTAGGAGGATTGTGCTAAAACCGAGTTCCACTTATTCGAATCATCTAGTAACCTGAAAGTTATAGTCATACCAGTAGTGCTTAGTCATGACGTCATTGACCCGCTGATGCTATCTCTGGAGCTTCATGAAAAAAATTGCCTCTATTAGCAGTAGCCCCAATCTTTCAATGATTTTCCAATTATGACATAATTTTGATTTAATGAGAATTTAAAAATCATCTAAAATATTAACACTTATGTGAACTTGAGCTCACAGCGCAGCTGTTTAAAAGAAATATTAGTTTTAAGCAGACTTGGAGCAATTACTTTTTTAATATTGATGATACACTGACGTGAGCTACATTGCAATTACGCAATTGTAATTGTAATTAATTACATTCAGAAATTCACCCGGTAATTTGTAATTGTAATCAAATACTCTGGAAGTAGAGTGTAATTATAATTGTAACCTGTATTTGAATTTATGTATACATTTTTCAATTACTCTCGCATTAGTTAAACTTTTGACACGGTAAATGCCATATAGTGAATCCAATGCCGGTGAATTTTTCAATACCGGTATTTTGGTAGTCCAGTATTCCGGTGTTTTCGTAATACCGGTATTTTGGTAGTCCAGTATTCCGGTGTTTTCGTAATACCGGTATTTCTGTAGTCCGGTATTCAGGATTTTCGCAATACCGGTATATCGGTAGTTTGGTATTCTGGTGTTTTCGTAATACCGGTATTTCGGTACTACCGAATACCGGTTTCTACCGTGAATACCGGTATCTTCGGTTTATTTTTAACTTGAATACCGGTATTCGTCCTTCAATACCGGTAATACTACCGATATTTTCAGTTATTTCAAATACCGGTTTCGGTACTACCGAAATTTTTAAACTTTTTGTATACCGGTATTGATACTACCGGGTTTTTAGTTTTTTTCATACTACCGAATACCGGTTTCTACCGAAAATACCGGTTTCTGAATACCGGTATTGGATTCACTAATGTCATATCATGACTATAATAACGGACATAAAATAAACCATTACATTCAATTACATTCCAATTTTCTCCATAGATAAATTGACAAAATGATAATATTATAATTTTATTCATATGCTAAAGAACCACAACATATTAACTTTCCCACCTTCCCATTCAATTCCAAAATCATTTAATAAAAATTCCACCAATACATAACCCACATTTAAAATATTTTAGATACACTCTGTTCCTATGCAACTCCATATTAACTTCCCTACATTTCCAGTCGATTCCACAATCATTTGGTCATGTGTCCACAAAGAAAAATATTGGAATCAACTATCTTAGGTAATTATTTTTAGTTAATTATTTTAAGTTTATTCCCCTATGTTTTTACTAGTTCTGGCCACCTCGTATTTTCTGTAACTTTATCCCCACCCTTAATTCCCAGTTGAGTCAGTAGTATTGAAGGGGTGGGGCGAAACTCACTTTTTTCGGCCTAAGGAAGGTACCACAAGTGGTACC
>JAQFYE010004487.1:0-13319 GCA_034694305.1 Protaphorura glebata
CTCAGCCTGACTCCAACCAAATTTGCCTTACTTTCGCACCAGGGTGAGACTCTTGCTATGCGCACGGAGCCTATACTAATTCTCATATTTAGACACTTCTCTGATCTTTTTGTGGATGTTTGGTATTGTATGTAACGTGATAGAAATACATTATTCAGTTTAGTTCGATTTGAATTTAATGGTGGTACATTTTCAAAACCATATTACATTATTCGATTCTTTTGTGTACAGGTGGCGCTCAGGCTCAGGTTGGACATATTTGATATGATGGAATTGATGGACCAGTTTCTGAACAATTTTCAATTGTTTTGGTCTCCAATAAGGTATTCTAGAAAGTTGAGATGTGCGAATTAGTGACACTCAAGGGGAAGATGAACTCAAATTAGTCGTTCTAACGATATGGACAATTATGACTTATTCGGAGACGACCTGGGAAGCGGGATGCTTGATAGTCTGGCGGACTTAGGCGCTCCTGACAATAGCTTTACGGCAACATCTCAGGCTCAGACGACACCATCTCAGTTGCCGCGTTCCAATGCAGAAACTCTTATGCAAAGCTTTAACCAGCCGCCGAGCTATACCCAGATCGGCCAGGGCATGGCACCAGCCCTTAAGCTGGGTGGGGTCCAAGGGTACCCGGACTATGCGAGCCAGTACGGTCAATATCCAAATGTTGCGCAACCTTCGCTCGGTGCGTACGGCGGACTTCCAAGCTCGGTTCCATCGAGACCTATGGCCGGCTATCCCACTTATCACCAACCTTCGACAGTGGCCAGTCCGAATATGCACTACCAAGACTATTCTGTACAAACTCCTGGTATGATGAGGCCGATGGGATCCATGCCCCAGCCGACACAACCCCATGCACCACCTCCAAGAATGGCGTCTCCTGCTACCCATTTACAGCAATCACAATTTGGAGGCTACCGAGTACCCACACAAGACGTTTTGTATGCCCAACAAGTGCAAAGGTGGAATGAGCAACATCAACAAAGTTATGGAAACACTGCACCACATCACTATCCTTCAAGTTCGGCGAATGCCTATAGACAGCCGCACGGTTACCCATCCAGTTTGACTAGACCTCCTCAAACGTTGAGTCAGCAACAGCCAACTCCAACGGCTCAACAGCCGGCCCAGAATCCTTCGCATAATATTCCATATCTTGCTGGTCGTAGCCAACTAACTACCTCTGTTATGTCACAACCTCAGTATCCTCAAACTATGTATCCCAGCACTGGACAACAGTATTCCGATTATCATAACCCTAGTGGATCCAGAATTTCAACAGGGCCGTCCTCAAATCCAAGCTATTCTGCAACTTCCCATCATAGTCAGCAGTACTCTGCTTTGTCGGGAGGGCAAAACAATCAGTATGGAACTCAGTACGGACAGTATTATTCTGGGCAAGTTCCGTCAGCACAGGGGCTCAGTGTAGGTCCAGGAAGCCAATTGTCTGGTAGTAGCCAAATGGCTCCAACCTATCCGTCTTACGGAAGTGGAACACCCTCAAGCATGTCAACCACTTTAAATCCTTCTGTACCGAATGGAAGTCCAAGTTATAGGCCTGCTTATACTCCAATACCTCAGTCATCCCCACGTCCACCGACGGCATCCCCACGACCTCCGCAATCGTTGGCGCCTTCACCAAGACCGACAGCTCCAAGTACTCCGATTCCAATGTCACCAGCAATGTGTCAGCCAGGTCCAGGAGTACCACCACCACCACAAAATCAGGGTCCCAGTAGTTTACAACAGCTGGAACAAATGGTCATGCCACATGTAAACAAGAATTCCCCCTCTCCTAAACCTCAACCTCAAGCGCACCTTCCTTCTGGGGTCATGAGTCCTTTGGGAGGTCCGAAAACGCCAATGTCACCAGGTATTATTGGTGGCCCTCGGACACCATTATCACCCACTCAGTGGCAAACACCACCTAATCGTCCCAGTCAGCCACCTTCGGTTGCCAAAGTTCAATATCAACATCAACCATCGCTTAGTCCAGGTAATAATCTCCTTCAACACATTCCCGGATCAGTTGTTCCAAGATCACCTGTAAATTCTCATAACTCAGCTCCACAAATGGACAACAACAACGTCTCTAATAATAGTAATAATAATAGCACAAGGGGTCATGAATCTGACCTTGACTTAGCCAATATCTCTGGAACCCTGGATACTTCTGGAGATTGTAGTGTGTCTTCAAATCAAGAGGCTTCGGATCTTAAACCGATGACATCCTCTAATACAACAATGGACATGAACTCACTTGATCATTTGGATCATAGTGGTTCTTCCGGAAGTAGTCAACATAAATCAAATGATCAGACAGGATTACAAATGGATGAGAGTAGATTTCAAAGCTCGACTCAAAGTGCAAATAAAATAAGTGAATCTCCGAATGAATTGGACCACCGTGTACCCTTTACGGGAAGTGGAAATAGTACGGAGAATCAAATGAATATTTCTAATTCTAATGAATCAAGAAATCAAGGGATGATGACAAGTGGTCTGGGGGCTTCTGTCCCTCCTCCGATAATTAAACCTGGATTTGGTGGTCCTCAATCACTCAATCAAAACTCACAAGGTCCGATGAATGTATTAGGACGGACGGATACTTCTTCTCCGTTAAATTCAATGTTGATGTCATCGGCTCAGTCAATGAACCAGAGTCAAAACCAGCAAACCAGTATGGGTACTTCACAACAGGGTGGCAATAATATGTCGTCCGGATATCCAGGCCCTGTTGGTGTAGGGTCAGGTCCATCTGGTCACCATCATTCAAGTTTTGGAAGTAATGGTCTCATGCCTTCTTCACAAGGAGGGAGTATGATGGGTCCTCCATTGCCTTTACCAGGCCAAGGGCCCCCATTAATGTCGGGGCAAGTTTCTCATCAATATTCACAATTATTTTCATCCACCCCTACTTCAGGGGAACCTCAGTCTTCTCAACAGAATTATTACCATGACGGAAACTATCCACCCAATCAGTATTCTAGTGTTCATTCAGGATCTCTGCCCCCAATGATGCCTCCAGCATCTGCACAACATCAAATGGGTCATGGACCTCCTCAACCGCCAATGCAATCGCAAATGTCAAGTGGAGGTTCCTCCGATCGGTTGCAATATGAAATTCATCAAATTCAACAGCAGCTTCAGCACCTTTATTCGATGCCTCCACCACAGCAGAATCCTCTGCAGGTTAGTAATTTTAAAATTATTCACATGCTATGAAGGCATTACTCATTGCAATTGGAAATCAAGAATTAATTTGTCAAACTTTTAATTTCTATTTAATTTTAATAATTAAAGATTTCGGAACTGCAAGATCGGCTAAGGAATTTGCAACAACAAGCTTCTCAAAGGAGTGGAGCGTATCCTTCCATGCTCGGGCCACTTGGACAGCCCAATTCTATGTATGGTCAGCCCCATCAACATCAGGTGAGCTAATGTTTCATTAATAATAATTTTTTTCACTGTAACATCAACTGAAATCTTGAGTGCAGTGTGTAAGAGAGATATGACATCGACATCACGTCGTAACTTGTTTCTATTTCTTAATTTTACAGGGTCCTTTACCACCATTACCAATGGATAATTTCCCGAACGAGACTTCTGATGATTTCATTGGCAAACCTAAGAAAAAGAAGGAGCGAAAACCTAGAGAGCCAAAGGGAACGAAAGGAAAGAAGGGAAAAGATCAAAAAGATTCTCTCGGTTTTGGAATGAGTGGTCTGCCTCCTCCGCCTGCATTTCCGACACCACTAACCCATGAAGTATACGATTTCCAGGACTTACCTCTCGAGATGCCAGAAAAGAAACCCAAGCGGCCGAGGTATTTTAACAGTTTCTTAAGTCATTCTATAGCTACAGTTACAGGCTCGACTGGCTAACGAAATTTTGATTTTTGATCAATTTTTTCAGGAAACCCCGAGAACAGAAAGAGAAAACACCGGCTGCTACTAAAGAGAAAAAACAAAAGGGGTCGCCTAAAGCAGAGGTTCCGCCAAAACAGAAGAGTCCAAAGAAGTAAGTTGGCATCGTTTTAAAAGCAATTTTCCTTTCACAACATGATTGCTCAACATTCCGTTCCGTATGTTGATACAGATCAAGGGCAAAAAAGAAGCCTGAAACTGAGGTACCTCCAGGCCCACCTCCACCTCCACTCTGTCCAGAGGGATTTGACGTAAACCCCAGTACACCCAAATTAGACGATAGCAATCCATCGGATCAAAAAAACGGGATTGGTGCTGCTGGTATCTACCATTTTTCATTCTTTTTAAATAAGACTCAAAGCGCAGCCAAAAACTTGCGCAATATAATAGTAGTGGATTTTATTAGACGCGTAACGAATTTGACGTATAGTGTAATTAAGTTGTACTTGAATTGGATTAAACTTTAGTACAAAACAAACTTAAAATTTTTTCGTTACGTTAACATAGGTATCACAGCAACTGAAGGAGGCTCCACTGCACCAATTAGTAGTGGGGACGGTGATATCAGCACCCAACAAGAAGGCATAATCATCGATGCCGTATCGGCTCTTCCAATTGAACAGGTTACACCTGAGAAGCCAAAAAAGAAATCTAAGCCAAAAGTAAAATCCAACTCAAGCAAGAAAAGACCATCAAAGTGAGTGTATATCACCAATAATATTATAATATTGGATTATTTATTTTTTTCCTTGCTTTATTCCCATATTTTCTTTTATACTTTCCAGAACTATGATTGCTTCTTTGGCTTTGAAAAAGAAAAAAAGGAAGAGAAGCGACTCCGAAGGTAAGTGTATTGCGTTTTGAATAACAACTCATCGGTTTTTACTAAGTCCATAGTACTGGTAAATAATAAATCATAACTAATTTTTCTGAAGGATCCGATATGGATGCTACGCCGCCTCCTTCGCCACCGCCCGAGGAAGATAATTCCAACGTAATTTACTTTACTTTATTCAACTTTTCGTCTATTTTATTCTGTCGTGTCTATAGGACAGAAGTTATTTTTCAATCTAAATTTTATTGTACTTCCAAAAATTTCTAAAATATCAGGATTTTCAGGATAGGAAGTCTCATCTCATTTTACTTGGTTTTGCCATCTAATAATATTTCGTCTTAACAGAAACGACGTTCTGGACGACATAGCAATAGAAAGAAATACATTGATGATATTGACTTGGCTCTCTCGGACGAAGATTTACTTCTACCTCCTAAACCTGGGACACCAGCAGGCTCTTCCTCTGTTGATTCAGCTGCATTACCACAAACTCCGGCTCCACCGGCATCGTTAGAAACTCTTCCGGTGGAGGAAGGTGAGAAGAAGGAATGTGATAGTCTGACAACTGAACCATCTACACCTACTCCCTGTTTAACTCCAACCACTGTTACGAATGTTCAAACGCCGGTTATTGCTGAAGAAAGTAATAGTAACCAAAGTCTTCAAAATCCAAGCAAACCCAACTTCGTCTACGTGGTGAGTCTTGTTAAGATTACTTAATTACTTCAAAAAGTTTTATTGGCAATCCTGTCTCTTGTGTCCTTAGTCTTAGTCTTAAATCAGGACGAGTTCAAAAATTAACAGGTCGGCAGCTCTCCTAGGACGAACTGACGAACATATTTTGAGTACATTAATTTAGCTCATTTAATTAATAATTACCAATTATTTTCCAAGTGATTCGTGATTCGTGCTTGATTTTTGGAATTATAATGCAATACTATTCTGTGACACTATTGCAGAATCCAGCCGAGGAAGACACTATGATCATTCAGCACATTCTTTCGTCTAGAATGGGAAAACGAGAAGTAATTGTTGACTCATCAGATGACGAGGACACTCCTTTGATTGAGAAGAGGAAAAGTATTGATGAAAAAGCTGGCACAGCTGAAATACCTGTCGATGGAGAAAAGAATTTGGACACTACTGTAAAGGAGATGGGAGAGGAGGAAGGTATTCCTGCGAGTGAACCAGAGACAAAGTCGGCCGACAACTCCGATGTACTCAGTAAACCCCCAACACCCAAGGAACCGGAACAGGAAAGTTCCGAAAATTTGGGCAAAGACGAAATCGACGGAGCATCTGAATCGGTGACAACTGCGGGACCGCCAAAGGATGACAGTGCGGATGCATTGGCGCCAAAACTTGAGGAATCAGAGACGGAAATGGAAAAAGAAGTGGAAGAAAAGATAGCCGTGTCCGCTGACAGCAACAGTGAGTCCAAGTCTGACGATAAAAAGAAAGATAATCCAGCAACAGAAACTTCAGAGAATTCGATTGAAAAATTAGAGCAAATTTCAGAGGCAGCCACAGAAACAGACAAACCTTCAGAAGCTGAAAAATCATCAAAAACCGACAAAATTTCCGAAACAGAAACACGGATCAAAAAGGAGAGAGTTGTTGAAATGATAGAAGTTGAAGAATTTTTTATTAAATATAAAAATTTCTCTTATCTCCACTGTGAATGGAAAACAGAAGAAGAGTTAATGAAGGGAGACAAAAGAGCCCAACCAAAAATAAAAAGGTATAAACAGAAAATGCTTCAACGCGATGTATTCGAGTTTCTTGAGGAAGATCCTTTTAACCCAGAGTACACGGAAGTGGATAGAATTTTAGACATGAGTGAAGTACGAGACCCAGGAACTGGGAACATTACAAAGAATTATCTGGTTAAGTGGCGTTCCCTGCCTTATGATGAGTGCACGTGGGAACTTCCAGATGACATTGATCCTGAGAAGTTAAAGCAGTTCCAACGATTTTATAAAGCGCCGACGAGAGATCAGTGGAAGTCAAAACGAAAGCCTAAGCCTGCGGAATGGGCAAAATTAGAAGAATCTCCAGTTTATAAAAACGGCAACACTCTTCGGGCTTATCAACTTGAAGGACTGAATTGGTTGTCCTTTTCGTGGTTCAATGGTCGTAATTGTATATTGGCGGATGAAATGGGTTTGGGAAAAACTATTCAATCTCTTACATTTGTTGAATCTGTGCATCGACTTGGGATCCGTGGTCCATTTTTAGTAATTGCGCCACTTTCAACTGTGCCGAATTGGCAAAGGGAGTTTGAAACGTGGACTGATCTCAATGTGGTTGTGTATCATGGGTCTGTAGCGAGTCGTAATATGATTCAAGAGTACGAGCTTTTCTATCGTCACCCTGATAACCCGCAAATGAATATTAAGGACGTTTATAAGTTTAACGTACTCATTACAACATTTGAAATAGTTCTTACGGACGTGTTGGAGTTAAAAGATTTCCCTTGGCGACTCTGTGTTATCGATGAAGCTCATAGACTGAAAAATAAGAATTGTAAATTATTAGAAGGACTTCGACTTCTTAACTTGGAACACAGAGTACTTCTTAGTGGGACACCGCTCCAAAATAATATACATGAATTATTTTCTCTTCTCAACTTTCTTGAACCAGCACAGTTTGCATCGGATGACCAATTTATTAAAGAATTCGGTGAATTGACAAGTGAAACTCAAGTTCAAAAATTACAGGCCTTGTTAAAACCCATGATGTTGAGAAGATTAAAGGAAGATGTCGAAAAGTCTATAGCGCCAAAAGAAGAAACTGTTATTGAGGTGAGTTACTTAGTTACTTTTATTTTTTCCTTTTCAGGTGGATATCAATTAATCAATTGTAATTGTTTTCTCCAGGTGGAATTAACCAATATGCAAAAGAAGTATTACAGGGCAATATTAGAGAGGAATTTTTCATTTTTGAGTAAAGGAACTAGCTCAGCAAATATACCCAACTTAATGAATACTATGATGGAGTAAGTTTGATCCTTTTCACCACGTTCTCTTTTAAATATTTTGAAAGTCACTTTCTAATCCTGGAACTTTATTTTATCACCAGGTTAAGGAAATGTTGTATTCACCCGTATCTTCTTAATGGTGAGTTTCGATACCTGCTGCATTTATATATTTTTTTAATTCGATGGTTGCAAATTCCCGCAATGTTTCGGTTTGATCAATTTTGCGTTATTTATCTGTTCAGGGGCCGAAGAACAAATTCAAATGGATTACAGAATCGTTTATAATGAACCTGAAGATCATGATCCGGACTTGTACTATAAGTAAGTCTTCATTTTACAGACAGCGTGCTTAGAGTCTCGTACCCTTTCTCGTAGAGATGAACTAAAATTAAGGTCATGATTGAAGAGGGTGTCTGATTGAAGAATTGTTTAGGGTGTACCGGTGTACGCCCGCCGCTTGCGGAAATCTCTATTTTCTTCCATACAGCATCTTCGCATACTCTGATCAACTCGCATACTCTGTATGTTTGAATGCAGGGGTTAACACTCTAATAGAAAAACAAACGAACAAACAAACAAACAAACAAACGCATGTTCATTTCCAAGCAGACTACTGTTGATGTATGCGCATAACGTTTCTTCTGGGGGGGTTTTTATTTTGTTTATTCTTACGCACGCACGGGTGGCTATGGTGGGTTCGACACACATCGATTCTTTCTATTGAAAAATAGCGGACTAGTAAAACCAAAAATACATTTAATAGAAGAATTACTTCACCTTTTTAGATCCCTCATCACATGCAGTGGTAAAATGGTGCTGGTTGACAAGCTTCTTCCGAAACTAAAGGCCAATGGGCATAGAGTTCTCATATTTAGCCAAATGGTTCGGTGCTTGGATATTTTAGAAGACTATCTGATCTACCGAAAATATCCATATGAACGACTCGACGGTAGAATTCGTGGACCTGTTCGGCAGGCAGCTATTGATCGTTTCAGTAAACCAGAGTCTGACAGATTTGTCTTTCTCCTGTGCACTAAAGCTGGCGGATTAGGAATTAATTTGACTGCTGCTGACACTGTAAGTGAAAGTTTGAAAGAATTTAATTTTCTGATATTAATATTAACAAGAATTTTCTTTTAATTTGACCTGTTTAGGTAATAATATATGACTCTGATTGGAATCCGCAAAATGATCTCCAGGTAATGATGCGTAAATTTTCAAACTATTTCTGTTTTTCCTTGCAATGGAGGATAGAGTAGAATTCGTAATTTGTATATTCGTATTTCTGAATAGGCTCAAGCCCGATGTCATCGGATAGGACAAGCAAAAATGGTTAAGGTGTACAGACTTATTTGTCGAAATACTTATGAACGAGAAATGTTCGATCGTGCCTCTCTCAAATTGGGATTGGATAAAGCTGTTCTTCAGAGTATGAACACTGGTCAAGGTGGTAAGGCACCTGATTCCAATCAGAAGCAGCTTTCAAAGAAAGAAGTCGAAGACCTTTTGAAGAAAGGTGCGTACGGCGCTATTATGGACGAAGATAACGCCGGCGATAAGTTTTGTGAGGAGGACATTGATTGTATACTTCAACGAAGAACTCAGATCATTACTTTGGAAGCTGGTGAAAAAGGCTCGACATTTTCTAAGGCCAGTTTTGCTTCCACCGGAATAAGGGAAGACATTAATATTGATGACCCTGATTTTTGGGGGAAGTGGGCCAAGAAGGCTGAAATAGATGTTGACGATTTGGAGAGAAAGGTAGAACATTTTTTGTATCTATGAATACCTATGCTATGAAACTTACATCGATATTTAACGCTTACCGTACTTTATTTTTATTGTGCAGAACGAATTGGTCATTCATGAACCACGAAGACGGACACAAATTAAGCGATATGGACATGATGAAGCAATTATGGAGATATCTGAGCTGGAATCTTCCTCGGATTCTGATGAGGAAGGAAATATTGGAGAAAGAACGCGAGGTCGAGGTAAATCAATACATAATATTTTTGAGACAGTAGTTGGAAAAACGAGTCGTTTCAGTTCGGCCGGTTTACTTGTTCTAATTATTTTCGTTGAAGTACATATAAATAAGATTGCAGTAGTAGTCTTGACCCTTAAACTAACAAAATCTGACGTTTCTAATTTCTGTGTTCAGGCAAACGAAGTAAAGGGAAATCAAAACGTAATCGCCGTAATGTGGACGAAGATTATCACTGCGATGACGGTGTTGTAGAATACGGTAGATGGTCCAGAAGTGAGTGCTACAAAATTGAAAAAGGACTTCTCACATTTGGGTAAGATTTGATTTTGATTTTTGTAAACTACATACGAATTTGTGCGTTTTTTTTTTACTAATGATGACTAGCCATGCTAATACCGATAGATCATAATGTGGTCTATATGAGTTAAACGCTCTTCTTCTCAAACCTGAATCGTTTTATTTAATTTTAGTTGAACTATGGCCAATTTTCATGGGGCTACATCTAAATTGATTTTATTTGTGATAGGTGGTTCCGTTGGCCTGAAATTCTTGCCCTAGGCCAATTCCGGAAAGGATGGGGCGAAAAAGAAATTGAAGATTGTGAGCGTGTAATGGTAAGAAGTCACTTTTTTCTTTTGTTTTGCTATGTTCCTACATGATGACTACGGATTTTAAAGACTCAATGCACTTACTTGCATAAGCATTCAGTTTTGGGACGCTACAGCTCACTTAAGCCAATGGTTGATTATGTGACAACGCTTGAATTCTTAAAAGATTAAAATATTTGAGGGGTGCACTACGGGAAGTTGTCACAGAGCACAAATAATTTTCTTGTAATATTCTCTTCTCTAGCTCGTTCAATGTGTCAAGAATTTCCGAGGAGACGAGAAAGTTAAAACTTTCGTTCAGGATTTAATTTATCCCACCGAGAACGGAGCAGGCAAAATGACTAGGAATCATTCCGGTAAGTTATTTTTTAAAGCTTG
The DNA here is from genome assembly GCA_034694305.1 of Protaphorura glebata. Lineage (NCBI taxonomy): Eukaryota > Metazoa > Arthropoda > Collembola > Poduromorpha > Onychiuridae > Protaphorura > Protaphorura glebata. The sequence continues at coordinate 10,727 of JAQFYE010004487.1, forward strand.
ATCGCACGTTTTTTGTACAGCGAATTGACCTAGCGGTAGCAGTTGTGGTAACTGATGTCAATTTTTCCATCCAGGAGCCTCTGGCGTAAGTGCAATAGCTTTCAGGCGAGCTAGCAGGGAGGTTATATGTATACCTAAGTAATTTGTGACCTTTCACTTTCTTCCTTCAAACTTATATAGCCTTCCACTTGGAGGGAATGTTTTCAGACGCGATTCTGTAAAACTTTTTATTTTGGAGTCCATGGTGTAAAAAATGTTTCAACCTTTTTTGCCCCAGTCACCAAATTTAATGTAGTCGATTGTCTACCTTAAATTATTGTATGGATGCATTTTATAGGCTTGGCCAACCCGGTTTCCCGTGGAGGTCGTAAAAGCAAGAAAAAGCGGGACCGCGATTGTAAAACGCCAGTCTCCTCTAGTCCTGAACCGACAGAGGAATGGATGAAAGACGAGAAATATGATCCGGATATTCACCTTGATGGAAGTTACAAAAAACACATTGGGAAACATTCGAACAAGTATGGTTTCCTTAAGCATTACTAGCATTACTCTGAATTTGTTTAATTAATCATAATTCATGGGTTATTTATTGGTTCGTATTCAATTCATTTCATTTGATCTTACTAGGGTTATGCTAAGGATAAGGATGTTATACTACATCAAACAAGAGATTATTGGTGACTTCGCCGCGAAAATATCCGAAGGAGTACCTTGGAGGTATTTCACTAATTCATTCATTAATTCAAACTTAATTGACCAAAGACTTATAATCCCGCTAACCGTAACAATTAGCCTGATCGTTTGCGCCATTATCTATCTGAAGTTTGGATACCTATTCTAATTAATTATTTGCCCTTTTTTATTGCAGTGAGGTGGCGATCTGCCCGAATACTCTTAGTGTCGACAATGGACCCCTACCTTGGTGGGATCGTGAAGCAGACACGTGTCTCCTCATCGGAACTTATAAGCATGGTTACGAAAGATATAATGTTATGCGACTGGACTCGAATTTATGCTTCTTGGCTCGTTGTGGTCCGCCAGATGGATCCGCTGTATTAGCAGAAATCTCTGCTGAAGTGTAAGTTTCCAATAAACGAATTCGTGTAATTTTTCTCCTGATTAAAATGCACTAGCTAAAGCCTACCTATGTCTTCTACGTACAATTTAAAAAGAAGCTGCCGTAAAATACTGTCATTAAGATAGTCAGTAAGTCAGTTATCGAGTTGATATGCTTATGAAGTTCATGCATCTATGCACTATAACAGAAATGAAGAAGATTTAGACAAAGTCGACGGGGGAGACGAAGACGACGAGGAAGCTTTTATGGATTCGACTGTGGAAAAGAAGCAAGCGGTGATTCCCGAAGAAACTCCACCTCCCGTCGAAACTACCGAGCCTGGAGAAGTTGGAAAACCTGAATTCCCAAGCGTTACGGATTTGAATACAAGGATTAGAAAATTGATAACATCGTTCCAGAGAAATTTCAAAAAGGAAGAGATTAAGAATGCACAGAAAGTTAAACGATTGGAAAGGAAGGAAAAGATTGACCAAATCGTAAGAGAAAGAGAAAGACAGAAATTGGAGATATATCAGAAACGATGGTCAAAGAAAGAAGAAGCTGATTTTCATCGTACAATAACCACGTTCGGAATCCAGTTTAACAGGTTTGTTTTACTCTAGTTCATTAGAATGAAACTTTGTATACCTTGTATTATTACGAAAATTATTCTCATTTCAAATTATTATCACACAGGAAAGAGAAGAAATATGATTGGTCCAAATTCCGTGCTATTTCACGCCTTGATAAAAAATTTGATGAAACTCTAACGGAATACTTTCGAGCATTCTATGCAATGTGTAAGAGGATTTGCGGGAAGAAGCTAACAGAGGAAGAAGGTACGTTCTGCTTTTAGTCATTATGTGCAAGTGTATTTGGAGCTATGTATGTTAATTCGGGTTCTTTGTTATTATGCTTTCATAAATGTTCACGGGAAATTATTTCTGCATTTACGTAGAATTTGGTAAGTCGCACGGTGACAGAGACTGCTTTGTATTTTAAACGGCTTAATATTTAAGACTAATATATCTCTAATCAAGTTGTTTCAATCGATAGATTTGATCCAAGTCCCGGTTGAGCCTCTTCCTGAGGAACGCGCAAGGCGTACTTTGGAACGGATTGAACTTCTGAGCAAAGTTAGGGAAGAAATTATTTACAGTCCTGTTCTGGAAGAAAGACTGAAGCTCTGCTTACCATCTTTGGATATGCCGGATTGGTGGATTAACGGTGAGTTTTAATACTTAATTTTAATCTTAATGAAATGAATGAATCGCCCAACTCTGTATACTCTGTAAGAGTAACCCCTTATTTTTTATTCGAACACTTCACATGAAATGTTTCAAAATCTGTTTGGCTATACGTGCGCACGCATAGAATAATCCTGTGAGACAGTGTTAATCCTGGTTAGTATTTTGGTTCTCTCAGGCCAATTTTTTAGAATTTAATTTACTGTGGCTGAAAACGGAACCTCTCACTTTTTTCTGCGAATTCACCGGGGGAGTGAGGGTACGTTTAACACGTACTCTTATGGGACTA
>JAQFYE010004488.1:0-13318 GCA_034694305.1 Protaphorura glebata
ACAACAACAAAAATGCAAACTTCGCCACCCATCCCTACTTCTTTCGGCACGACTTCTTCTTAGTTTACAACTATTTTTATTCACAGAGGGGTTTGTGAGAGAATGAATGCAAGTTCCTCATTCATTGTACATGCTATTAATCATGAATCACCTGAGAATAAATATAGGGTGGTCTACACTTTAGTAGTGAATTGGGTCGGGAATCGATTGAGTCGTCTCAGAATTGGAAGTCCACTGTTCCAGGATATTTTAAGCCAAAAGATTCTAGGTTTTGCGTGTCTCTCTTGAGTTACTTTTATTTGCGTGTGACCTGACGAGGCAGCGATTTTAAAAATCAATAGCACTAATAATCATAAATTAAATTCTCTGCAAAATACATATTTACAGATTTTGGGCTTAAACGGAAGGGTAAATCGGTAAATGGTTGTAAACCACCCTATTAATAGCGTGCACATATCATTCTCCCATGCCGGCACTGCCAGTCTAAATTTTTCATTCTTTCCTGGCATTTAAAACCCGGATTTTTTTAATGTCCCACGACTCATGATAAGCTTAACGGTTGAAATTACACGCTAACTTGAATTTAGGATGAATCATAACTTGATAATCATTGCCACTATGTTGGAGTGACCTTGAACGGAACCATTAATTTCCGCGTTAAATTCACTAACAAATTATATATGATTTATTAAAAAGGAATAAAAAGCACAAATAACACATTAGTGCTGAGAGTAAGCTAAGCGGTAAACAGCACGCTATTATGGCCTCATATCGCATTATTCAAAATGACTCATGTTTTTCCAAAAAATTTGCTTGTTCGTTTTTTTAACAAAAAAATATTGACAGAAATGACAATAAGAACATATGGAATTAAGTAATTGACTTATTCTGAGTCAACACCACGTTTATTATAACTGTACACGAAGTGCAGTGAGTTGTTTAGCAGTCGCTGTGTCATTGTAGTCCTACTATGTAGACATTGCGTTGTCAGGTATGGTAATCCTAGACTACTGCAATAAAAATTATGAGAACCGCAAAAAGTGACACATCTTAAGTAAATAAAATGAGCTGGCATGATTACCAGTGACCAGCAAGAAAATCCATATTTTACTGCATGTATAATTCATCAATACAAAAACTTGTTCATACATGATGGTTAATAAACTCGTTTAAACTGCTCGTGATAGGTGCAATATCTATTTATTTTAATCATAGCACTCTATTTGTGAATAGATTTGACAGATTGAAACCTTTTAATATAAATATGACTTGTTTAATTGGGCAAAACTTTTTCCAAAACTTTATTTTGAAGGAGAATGACTATACATTTTTAGTTCCTGAGTTCAAAAGTAGAGATGAGAAATAGAAGAAAACGACAATGAAACCAAATTGTTCGATGGGGATCTACTCAAGGCAAATAAAAAAGCCACTTTTCTTGTAAAATCCAAATCAGACTGGAATGTAGTTTTACTTAAGAGTTCTGGCCACGAATGTGAAGAATTTTGTAGGCAGGTAAAATTACTTCGTTTTCCGGAAAATAAATATTTTCGGGTGTTCGGATGGAGAGAAACGGGAATGTTAGGCCACTATTGCTGTGGAAGAAAATTGTAATTTTGCAGAGAAATTATGCATACACCTACTGAGTCTGATCTGAATTTTACGGGAGAAGTGTTTTCCTTGTACTTTCTAGTTATTACAATTTTGTATTTTCTGCACGAAATTTTAATCCGGCATTATCTAAGAACCACACACGAACATACTACGCTGGTCGAATCATAAAATGCGGAAATTGAGAATTCTGTTTCCATAAACATGATTACTGTTTCGTAAGTGCTTCTCTGATAAGTCATGACGCGAGTGAAATGAGAAAAATGGAACCAGATAATTCTAAATCGGCCACCGGACTGAACCAAATTAGAGGTTATTATCAGAAGCCTAGAATTGGAACATTCATGACACATCAGCAATGACCTCACCAGCGACCCAAGTAAGTACATCTATGTAATTATTTTCGCATTAAACCTTAACGGCCTCCACTCCAAATGACTCATCGTAGCGAAATAGTATTTCCAGGAGTCCAGGACTTGGCCTAACAACATATAATATACTAGCTACCGCTTCCTCCAGAATATGGCGATTCCCTAGAGGCTAATGGATGAGAAACCTGATTAGTTTTTGTTGAATTGCACACATTAAACTAAACGAGTATCGGTGGTTTTGAGTAATACCTAGTTGCTTTCATGGTTAGAATTATTTAAAAAAAATTGAGTTATGAAATATAACCTCCTTTTCGTCTGACCAGGGCAAAATGGGTAAAATTTATTAAGACTGACAAGGTAAAAGTTTGTCGCAGTGGCAGTGTGATATTCTCAAAACAACTGCAATGGGACAGGTACTTCCATTTATTGTCATTTCCTTACTGAAATGAAAACACATTCCTAGTATACGGCATGATTTCTGTTCAGCCTAAAAGATGGTAGTAGTTGGAACTCCAGTGAAGATATCACTATTTAAAGACATCAGAACCATGTTTGTCTGAGGGATTGAAAACTTATCTTAGGGAAGAGTGAGACACGATAAACTGTTAGAAAGTGGTTGCTGAATATGAAAATATACACTGAAATGATAAGAGAAGGCAACCCATAAACGTTTATCGCGGGATATATTAGGTATTCTTACTTCCATATGTTATTCAGAAGGCGAATTTTTCCTCCACTCTAGAGATTTCTAGAAGAGTCGAAAAAATATGAATACACGATAACTATTCGTCGTTCATTCTGCTGGTGACAGGACGGACCCGGCATTTCCTGATAGCCTAGCCCTAGCCGATCATGCAATGCCGAGATTTGTGTTGTCCTTCCTACTCAAATTATCGCTGACCCATTGCTTAAGTATTACTTTCAAATTGGAATGGTTCATCGGTTTGCTCTTTGACTTATTTTGCAACGATTGACAAGAATGCATTCAAAAGTGCAGATTATAAAACCAAACCCTGAGTTAAAAAATAGATCATGGCTCTAAGCCACTTCTCTTCTGGGGGCCGTGTCGGGTCAGTCGCCATAAAATGTGTATAAGACTGGATTTACTATTGCATCGTATTATCAGACTATTACCATATGCCGGCCAAGGAAAATTTATTTTCAGTTTTTGAATGGTCTCCCAATAAAATAGTGAATCGATCCGGACCGTAAATATCTCAATATCGTCATTGGAAATTCCAGTCTGCAGGAAATTATGAGTTGCAAATATATAGCTTAAAATCATATGGTTCTGGAAAGTAACCAATAGTCATTTAGACAGCCCGGTGATAAAAAAAATTCTTTTCAAAATCTAAATTGTTTTCAGTGTTCTAAAAATTAGGACGTTGATACTCTACTTCACTGTTAGTATAGGTCGAGATAAAAAGTAATTGTCTTTTGTACAGCATTTGCATAGAAATAGAGCGGATGTTCAGTTGGTATCCAACCTAATGAGTTGAAATTAACTATGCGATTCAATATAACACTTTCATGCATGTCAAAAATTTGAACCATGCATTTAATCAGCGCAGTGCTGGAAGCTAACTTTTCAAGCCGTGCTACATTTGATGTGATGACAAGAATGGCTTTTACTGAGTCTGAGAAAAATGGAATAAAATCGAGCCGCATATAAAATCCAGGAATCGAATTATGCAACTGATTACTTTGCTTGGTGGAACTGGTCAATGACCATAGAGTCCTTCAGATTAAGATCCAGAGTTATATGATAAAAAGTTTGTAATTAAAACCAAATAAATTGGGAACAATTCACAAGTCGAATAGCACAATAAATAATAACGTATTTATTGAAGTCCGTTCATGTTTTCTCTCCTACACAAATTGTAAATGCAAACATCAGGGTTGTTATTTACTATCGAGTAAATATTTATAGCTCACAAAACTTTGCGTTGTTTTTGCAACTTTTTTTCCCATTTATCTAAAATTGCATTAATTAATATTATGTGTGAGTAAGTGACTTTAGATACAAAAAAAATTGGAGGAAACAAAAAAAAGTAAACCTTAACCTAATTTCTTCTTCTTGATTAAATGTTTGTACATTGGTGTAAATAATAATAATATAATGTAAGACCAAAAGCGAAACACATTACACATACATTTTGTAATTTTTTATATCCAGAGAGATACGTTCACTCATTTTTCTTCTTCAATCCTTCATCCCAATATAATAATTTGAAAAAAAGTTACCACATTTCTTTGATTATACTCATTGTCTGTCTGCCTATTAAAACAGTACAGTCCAATGCACTCATGCAAGAATGACAAGTTGACTTTGCTTGTTTTTTGGATTAATTAACCCCAAGAATTAATTAAACCTAATAAGGTACTTAATTATAACAACAATGTTTTCTTTTTGTTATCCAACACAATTTTTCTCTTTCCTTTGATTTTTTTTTGGTATTTATTTTTTGTGACGTTATATGATTTTTGCGAAAAATGTGTACAAAGGTACTTTTTTTTGTCAATTCTAATTCTACATTATACACTTCGCTTCATTTACATTTCTTATTATTTCTCTGGTTCTCACTGTCACTGTCATTGTTTCTCTTCCTGAGTGTTACTCTGCTCTTTCTTAATTTTGGTTCACTAATTAATTAACTCAACTTAAACATATTACTGCTTTTTGCTTTGTTTTTTAAGCTGAACATTCGCCAATAACGTGGTAATGGTCAATCATAAATTTCAGATCACAGCTTCAGTGATCAGTCTTGTCTCTCACAATTCAAATCCATTATTTTAGTTACTCATATCTGAACTTTTACTATTTTCAATCCTGACTTTGTTTTTTAATCTTTTGTTCTAATTAGGTTTGACTGACTGACTGACTGACTTGACTTCTCCTTTGGGTTCACAGCTGCATTTTTCAATTCAAAATAACACGAAAAAAATTTCCCTGATTCTTATTGAATTTCAGGCAAAAGTAAAAAATAAGAATTCAGCTGCCTGATTGAGGAAATTCAAACACCACTTAGGCCATAATTGTATGTAATGTCCAAGCCCCAATTCTGACTGTGCTATTTTTGAAAAAAAAGAGAGAATTTTATAGACTAGCAAATTCCATTAATCTGAATTTATAACTTTCCTTATGAAATATGCGTGTAAGCCCAAAGGATAAAAAACGCTGGGAGAAAGCTGCTTCAAAATCCTCAAAAATGGCATGGCCAACCCGATGATCCATTATGTACACAAATCAAATGCAATATCATTTTCCAATCCCCTGTACAAGAATTACGAAAATTTGTCAACTCTTCCCCTTTGAAATTGTGTTTCAAGAGTTACCCTTTTCTACGTAGAATCTTATACACAGATCTCTCGGAGAATTCAATTTTGGGCATTACAATTCACACGGACACAAGTTACCAACTTTGGGGCAATTTCATTTTCCCGAACATTACACCCGTCTATTTCACAGTTTCAAAAGATTTATACAGGTCATCTCACCCACCAAACCCAGAAGAACCAATTACGGAAATCTGCATAAAAACTAGCCCGGACCAAAACTATTACTCAAACCCAATAAACCATATCTGGCTACTGACTAATTAAGTATGAGGTACAAAATTGTATTATGCAATTTTAATTTAATGGAAGTGTTTAACCCACCTGTGTATGATGTAGTAATACTCTACTAAACTTAACAATAATAATATGAGATTTCAATGTCAAAAATAGTGCTAGCGTGAGTGACAAAATTTGACGAAAACCGGGAGTCAAAATAACTGGGCCGAATGTCAGTTTAAAGTAATACATAATACATAATTATTATTAAATTGTTTAGTCATGTACGTGGTATATTCTCTCGCTCTTTCACTGAAATTTGCATTTCGCTCTTCTCCTTGTGTAAAATAGTTTGGTAGAAAAAATTAGTCCTCCATGCCCTAACTAACTATTATGTAATCACTATGAGTATGTTTCTACGAAACTAATGAAACTCTAAACTAAAGGTGACATCACGTGACATGTAAATTTTCTATGTAAATTCCTTTTCTTTCGGCAATGGCGGAACGAAGTAGAAGTTTAGTCTAATAAAGAAGTCATCCAAGGAGGAGGGACGGGAGGTGGGTTAGATGAGACGACGACGACAACAACTTTTTTGAAGATGATGACGAAGGTTGACGAAGATGTGACTAATGAGACCGGTACAACTTTTTCTTGGCAATCGTGTAAGCAGGACTGACCACGATTGTTCCACCTCTGGTAAGATTCCTGTTAGAAAAAATCAAAAAAGAAAGAAAATCAGACTTAGTTTCATTGGCGTGTTTTTCTCCTCATTATTTTATTTCTCGCAAAAGAACTGACTGAAGGGGGTTCACCGGACGTGTCGCTCGCACTCACAACATTAAAAAATAATTAGCTGACCGTGAAAACATAAACGGGTTAAAGTAATTTGATTTTGTATGTACAAAATTGTAGAAACAACTTAGTTACGAGTTAATTGTGTGTGAATTTTCCCATGACTTGATAAGTATTGCCTTCTAGTATAGAAAAGAGGAAAATAAAATGGTACGAGTGAGTATGAGTAAGACACTATCCGTATTGCATAATGGGAAAATCTAAGAGTGCGTGCAAATTTACAACTGTCTGGCTACGTTTGCCGTGGAAAAGAGCCGACAAGGGAACGTAATACTAACGCCTGGATGGAGAAAATTGAAGACAAAGAAACAATGAAATTTACCTGAGTATTTGAGGGAGACGAGAATACCAAGGGGCGAGATCCTCACGAAGTGTTAATTGCAATTCAAACGTCGTCACGGTCTGAGAGTCACATTTGACTTTGCCAATTTTCCGGGTGTTGGCAGAAGTAATGGTATTATTATTATTATAATTGTTATTGTTGTTGTTGTGATTTGTACTTTGGTGATGGGAAGGTTGGCCGCTTTCAAAGCTGAGGAGAATCAGACATCCACGGAGTCCACAAGGTTCCGTTTCTGCCATCCGAATGATATCACGAGAAACTCGGGTCAAAAGAGTTGGAGGTAAAAGGACTTCGCCACAACTGAGGTGGGCTTTTTTGGCAGCTCTTAGCGTTCCTTCCAGATGAAGGGCCACAGCCCTCACGGCGGCCGCCATCTCCGCTGACTCCGTGTCAAGCTCCACGCCGAAACCGACTCCGTTTTGACTCCAATACCCTTCTGTAATTATAAAACAAAAAATTTACTCATTAGTCAAAATGTCAATTGAAGTGTATAATCTTCAAAAGGGTCACTCGTTTCATACCCTCAGACTTATCCTTTCTAATTCTGAATGTCTTGTGATTTTCCATTTCCAAACCAACCCACCTCCCTCATAAACGTTTCCTTTCACTCCGAAACGTACGAGAGGTACTTAAAAGAACCAATTGTACCGATAGACCTTAATACTTCCTTTCGAGTTAACCCTTAAAAATAACATGTACTGTTTAGCCAGACAGGTTTGAAGTTTGAACGAATTTTACCTAGTGCGGTGCATATAAAACTGCAGTTGAAAATGCCAAGTAATTCCATTGCATGAGCTGATTGGTGTTAAAACCGTACGAAAAAGTGACTAATTGATGAGTAATTAAATAAAACGAGGATGTCAGACGTGTCGTGTGTTGGGTATATCCTATAATTATTTTTGCTCGAGCTGATACCGGTTTGACTACCCTGATTAAAAACTCGTTTCCTGATAATGCCACCCTTTTCCTCCTTGTAAAAGAACCGACTGACGAACCGAGAACTTTCCAGACTAAAAAACTTGGAACGTTTCAGCTGTCCTATCTAAATCTGCTGATCTGAAACGTTTTCGGACTGACAAATATAAAACTGCAGTGGAATAGACTCAAGCAAGATAAAATGTGTATGTGTGACAATGACAAGGAACAGTGGTCGAGTGACAAAAGACAAAGAGAAAACCCGAACGGTTGAGAAGGAACTTCTGCCAGTCAGCACTAACAGTGGAAAATTTTGAAATCGGATATTGATAAACGGAAAAGTTAAAAAATTGATCATACTGAGAAATTAAGCGAACATGAATGATGCAACTTGTACAAGAAGTTTATTACCGAGGACGGACTTTTATTACTCTTACGGACGAGTGATTATATCTTAATGTTTACGTTTAAAAGAATAAAGACATCGGGGATTGCAAAATAATTTCAGTCTCACTATGTACCATCCATACGAAACGAAGTAACCGCCGTGCCGAGTCAGCACAGAGATAAATATTATTGTTTAGATTAAGAATACTTGTGACAGGCAGGCAGTTATGAACAAAACCGAAATCATCACAAAACATTTATCATCAAAAATATGAAGTATGTTTATTTTGTTCAAGGGAAGGACTTTTCCCTGTCAGCCTTGAAAACTGGGAAAATTGAAATGGATTTTGAGACAATTCGATTTCCATAACTTCATAAAAGCAGAGTTTCGAACTTAATATCGGCTACGATTGATTACGTTTGGATGGTGGAGCTAGGTTATATGCTGAAATATTGCACGAGGGCAGCAACAGAGCCATAGCATAAAAATCCTTCTTTCTCATACATCTCATACAAGCGAGGTCAAGTCATGTCTGGTTGTAGTGCTGTGGTTGCTCTAAATTAATGTTAGAATTGGGAGTAATTTGACGATTTAATAGTGGGGCGTGAATGATTTATTTGGTTCGTGAAACTTAACAACCAACCATTCAAACAGATAGACATGACATGGCGATGGCACTGACTTCTCAACACCCTTCAATGAACAATTTGCTAAAACCGAGTGCTGCTAAAACCTCCAATGCAATTTAATTTCGCATGGATTCTCTTCATAATACAAAATACATACAAACCGTCCACACACAATATATCGTCATCCTCGTCACTATCAAGTCACACCACAAACAGAAACATGTACTACGGCTACATACACACAGAATTTTACGGAATACTATAGAACATAGAACATGGTCCGATCCAAATGCATTGCATTGCATTTCCAATGCGAAAGTTCACTGTCCTCTCATGAGAAAACTGGGGCGTCTCATTGCGGCTCACACGCACGCTTTGCTTACTTTTATATGCAAACTCTAACTCTGCGAACCAAAGTACTCCACTCCAACTTTGCAATTTTGCACAATATTCCTACATACTTTGCAATGCATAATTCAGGACTTGCTTAACTCAATCCAATTCAATTCAAAGGCTCTACTCCTAATAGAAGAGTTGGAAGAGTTAAAGCGGCTCTCGAATCAACCGGTATTCGCATTCCATATACTCAGTCCAAATTGTTCAAATCCATATGGATGAACACGAAATTGGACGTGCAGAAAAATTATAGAGAAATATTTTGCAGTATGAGATGTTATAATGATGTCTGACTTGTACGCACGTATAAGGAAAGCTTCTGTGTATACATTTTAGACTATTAGACGTTAGATTTTGTGGAACCTGGTGAGTAAAACTGAAACGTTGAGATTTTACCAATCTCATACATCCCTCTGAATCGGAAAACCTTGAAAACTCAATATTCTGTACAATTGGAATCCATTTCATGTGCAAACTCAATTACATTTAAGGAATGAAGGGAAATAAGGAAGAAATACTGCCTTCTGGCTGTGATAAGAGTGATGCACTTGTAACTTTGAATTCAATAGCTTTGTGCTGAAGCTTAGCAATGCAGAAAAATTGCAAAGCACGAAAGAACAACAGCGGCATCAAATGACCCCGTCCTCAGTCAGCGGAATAGTGAATAGACATCACAATGCAAAAATTCAATGCAAAAATGGTGTGGTAAAGAAAGGCAAGGTAATATCGTGAGTTGAGCACTAAAATTCTAATCACGACTGACTCCATTTTACCTCAGGATACCAAGTTAGGCTTACGTTAAACCTCTTTTTTCTCTCTTGGCGATAACATTAAAGCTAACTAACACTAATTATCCTTCTTGAACTCTTAATTTTGTACAGTACTTTATCTTTTGCAGTGCATTGCAGTGTGAATGGATGCGGCAACACAATATCGACTCATTATTGCATGCGATGCATGTTCAGTGCAATAAAGTCATGCCGTGTAAATCATGTTACTTTGCTATTATGTGGATTTAGCACTTCAGAACATAGTAAAAAACACTTTTGGCTTGGAAATGGCCTCATGGGACATGGTACACGGCACTATTGGCATGTCGTGACCTTATTAGTAGTGCTCAAATCTGTGCGATACAACACAAGAATTAAATTATAGTTACAAATAATTTACAGCTATAATCGACTCAGAAAAAATATTCAATCCATAGAGATCTATCGGGATGTTCCAACAGAACGTATGACTTTATCAACATAAAAACGTGAATATGAATCAGAATACGAGTCAGTTCAGGTCATTTCACCTCAAATCAGTACATTTGACTTGAAGTACTAATTTCCTGCCTCAAATTCATGACGAGTTGTTTTCAGGAGTCAAGTTCATTTCTGAACATGTGTTAACCGTGACGTTTGAGTGAATTCGCGTGTATAGTTCCACCGTAAAAGAATTGGCAATTTGCCAGGACCTAACACAGCAGTATGCATGGTTTAATAATCTGGCTCGGGAGTACTTAATCGCAGTATTTTTATCTTTGAACAGAAGACGGATTAGATAAAAAGGAAGCAAATTGATGATGCAATTTCTGGTTTAAATTGACTGCATGTGTGTGTTTGTGTCGATTTTAGTTTTGCCTTCCGCTTCTTATCGTATGACAGTATGACGTCCGAATAGGCCTTTCTCGAAGGAATTAAAAAATGAGTAACCCTATTTTCCTTTGTCTTTGAAAAATTTAGATTTCCCTATTGAAAACTATACAAATATTGCCCCAGTTAATTTCATTCGTTCTACACAGCATTGTTTCATGAAGTTTACCTTTAAAAGTATTGGAGTTGACATCCATATCAATGGTATTCTTGCGAATGACTTCCATCGTTGATTGTTGTAATTGAATCATAGTTGTTGGGTATGCCGGCATGTATTGCTGGCAACTATGTCAAAGGTACTTGGTTTGGTTTAGGTTTCAAAATATTAAAATTTCTCTTCTCTTTTCTTGAAGCAAATGGTTGAAGGGTAAATGCAGTTTGTTTTCTGCTCTCCCCTCAATAATGAAAGACTTTGGTAGTCCGCGTTCTCCTTATCAGGTCTCTTCAAACTTGATTTCTTCTCTTGTCAATTTTTAATTCTTGTCTTGAAGACTAGTGTGCCAATAATTAATTGAAATAATAAATCTTCAAAACTTTTTCGGACGACTAGATTGAATTCTCAAAATTTGTTCCTTGCGGCAGTTTTCTTGTTAAACTTAATTTTTTTTGTGGTTTAGAAGGGGAAAATGTTTCACAAGTAGTAGGATAGTAGGCGAGGACGAACAAGAAAGTTGCGAGTTTATTTTTCGCCACAAGAAGTTACTTTTACAAAGGAGGACGTTGCACTCTCCTTTCTAAATCACGAACACTAATTCTCACACGTGTAAAATAAAATGAGGAAATTGAAGAAGACTTGACTTGAAATATAATTTTGTGTCTTATTTGCTTTATTTCAAAATTGTCAATCACAATGTTCAATTGTAAATGGGCAACTATGAAGTTTGAAGAAAGTTAGTACTCAGGATGGATGTTGAAGTCACGACGTTCCAGTTGGAACTGAGTGCCGGTTGAACCACACTCCCTGGTATTTATTCCAAACTGGAATAATTATAATCAGTTGTTGGTTTGCGGTTTTGACAGGCAAAGTGAGTGTACTAATGACTCACTATATGTATCTTCAGTTTAAACCTACGTGTTTCTAATAGGTAGGACAGGACAGGACAGGACAGGACAGTCTAAATAAATTGTGAGTTAGTCTTTTATGATGATAAGGGAAAAATTAACTTTGCTGACTTTTATCTAACTTTCCCCCGGAAAAAAACTGACCAGGATAATCAAACCTTGGACCAGGTGGACTGATTTCGAGGTCAACTTTTAATATGTTGGATTTGTACTAAAAGGTGAGGATTTGGGGAAAAGGATGGTGTTTTTTTTTTGGCTTGGGCTTCAATTATTTTTTTTGTATTGTTTCAGAAGAGATTTCTAAACAAAGAAATGATGTTCGGATTCTTTATTTAGTTGACTATGAGTCTCAGAAGCAACCAGCAATAGCAACAGCACAACAAAGGCCGGCTTTTTGGGGGAAATTAAGGGGGATAGAGATGATCTCTCTCTATTCTCGTCAAGCTCTTGCAACCAAATGACTTCAGAGAGGGTTAGAGAGTGTGAGTTTTATAAAAGAATTGGACAAGGGAAGTCTGTCATTGGTTGGTTTTCTTGTTGCTAGAACCGGCTGGGTTCCTATGTAATAACCTTACCACTCAGAACCGCATAGCAACAAGGGAGATAAAAACTTGTCCTACTCAGGCAAGCCCAAAACCCAGAGCCCAGAAACTTTTCCCCATCGTTTCTATCCAATATTTTAGGGGGATTCAGGGAAGCAAGACTTAGATTTACTAAACTCGAATGCAAGCAATGCATACGAGTTGCAGCGATGAAATACCGGCTGAAAGCACGTTGAAACATTACATTCCCTGCTTCGTGTTACAATGCACACACTCACACAAGGTTTTCGACAAAGCAAGGGTGTTACAAGGTGTGTCAACACAAAATAATTATCTTTTTCAAAATTCTATTCCGAGTAAGGAACTCTAGTTCAGAGAGTATTGATAATTTCATGTATGGTGTAATAACGACAACGAGTAAGACCGTGCAGAACAAACCAAAATCGTAGAAATGACGAATATTCGGTCGTAAGCATGGACAGCTGATGGGAAACCACACTGAAGCCTTCGAAACCTTAGAAATATTGATATAATATTCATATATAAGTTAATTCTGTGTAATAGTGAATCGGAATTTAATTCGATGCACCACGACAATTTTGGAACTTAGGACTCAAAATTCAAAAATGTGGAGAAAGGTGGAGAAAGTTCCGCATAACTTTCACCCTATCAGGCTAAGCTGCAAGTCATGTGGAATATTTTTAATATTGTCTAATTTGATGAAAAATGTACATAATTAATGGAAGGAATCACAGAATAATATGGATTTTAAATTCTATTTAAGCAGGAAACGATTTTAGGGAAACGTAATACACTTTGCCGGCCAATGTGGACTCTTCTAATAGTATAACAGCTGTATTTCGTTTCAGTCTTTGTTTAAAAACTAGATTTTGAAAGCTCAAACATGAGAACCACCTTTGGATTGGTAGAAGGGAGGAACCAGGAAGAGTAGACAAGGTGATTTCCTTTTCCGGGAGGTCTCACTGTTGTCTCCCGTGACAACCAAATCAAATT
>JAQFYE010004489.1:0-13315 GCA_034694305.1 Protaphorura glebata
GAACAAACAATTGCAAACAATGAAAGTTTTTCCGGTTAGCTACCATTACAACCCATGTTAATTGCGACGGCACTGCATCGGCACGGTAAAAGTCTAAATAGAGCGTAAGTGTTTAGTTTTTGAGAACTTATACTTGCATCGACTACCCACTTCCGGAACGGAGTGTTTAATTAAGTTTTTAAATGTACTTGATATGTACTTGAGAAATATGTTAAATGTACTTCATATCGTAATATTCTTGTTAGATTATGAACTAGATTTGTTCTGGAAGTGAACTGAGTGGCCGCGATCGGACATTAACCTGAAACTCTTAAATGTATGTTATGTCTTGGTTAACTGCGATTGATAATGATTCATAACTGTAGTTGCTGTTGTCAACTTACGTGCACACCAGACGGAAACAGAAATACACAAAGAAAATATTTTACATCATTCATTTGATCGCAGACCCGCCTTAGGACTCTTTTTTTTCAAGAATTTGTTTAGGAAGTTGAGGGCTATTTGAATAAATATGAATGATTAGGGTTAACCTCGGAGTGATGCCTTTTCTGCACAATGTGCTTGACGTCCAGATTACTAATATCCTTATTAAGTCTATCGTTGATGTCAACCGTATCAACAAGTATAGTTATATTTCTATCGGGTAGCCTTTCCCAAACTTCGTAAACTCGCACAACTTCAGTCGTTGAAGCGTGCGATTTAATTTTGTCGCCTCCGTTATGAATTTTTTGACGCGTCAAACAAAATTTAAATGTTATGTTCTTTGCTACCCTTGATCTGAACGTGGTGAAGTTCCGCGAGCTGCGTTTGCCGTTCATGTCAGTTATATCAACGAATATAGTATAATGGAAGTTAAAGTTCCACCAGATCGCCTTTCACAATACTCGCTCAACTTCAGTCGTTAAGGAGCTTCACTATCGAGTATGCTTGCCGAATAAAGAAAAAAAAATAAAAAAAGATCCGAACACGCATGAAGAGTTGTCAGAGGAAGAACTTCCATTTTGTGCGGGTTACTTTACTGTGAATCTAATCAGAGGTGTGTCCATATTTTCTCGTAGATATATGCATCCCGCGGACAATATATAATATACAACATACAATATGTAATATGCATATACAATAACAATATATAATATATAATCATTCCATACGATTTAAACTGTTTCCTAGTCAGGGATATTCCTACAACGAATACCTCTAGTTGTCTGCTGACCAGGATGCACTCTCTTCAGATTTTTTCCACACCACAGTACTTTCAATTATTTTGACCGCTTGAGAAGAACTAGTTGTAACTGTATTGCACCGAATGGCTACGTAGAATAAACAATTTTGGCGTTGAATCTTATCCAACCCCGTGACCCATGAACCCTCAGGGAATAAGTCTAGTACACCGCACGAAGGGGTCGCCAAAGTATCGTCAAATGCAGAAATCTGAAATATTCAGGAATTTGTACTCTTTGGCGAATATAAACCATATGTCATATCAATGCGGGGGCATTCATTTATGAGGTCACAAAGTTTGTTTTGCCCATATGGATAGGGTGGACCTTCTCGAGGGATTTCCTTTACAAAAACTGTTCAAGAGCTCAATGGCTACATCAAATCGAAAATGTGACCAAATTTAACAGTCTAGTTTTTGCCATGAGAAATGTGTTGGTTCTTCAAGTTCTTCATTTTGCGTCACTAGGATATCAGGGTGTGACATATTCTTCATGTGTAGAACTATCTTCTTTACTCACAAATCTCAAATTAAGAAGCTGTTTCATAAAAATTAGAATAGATTTTGTATTTTTCACGCGAAGACCTATCTTCGATACTCACAAATCTCAGATTGAGAAGCGGCTTGATAAGAATTAGATTAGATTTTATATACTTTATTTGTAGAACTATCTTAGATACTCGCACAATGATGGAAATTATGCTCCATCAGATCCAACAAAACCCAAACAATTCCTACAATCAGTGACCTTAGACATAAATATATTATTTACGACCTGAACTGCCACCATCTGCCACCTGAATCTCATTCTTTCTTAAGTTGTCCGTCTTATTGCGCAATATTTTTATCCCCGCAACCATCATTCGCGCATGCTGTGACGACCGGGAGGGATATCAACTATGAGGACTTTGTATATTTTTAGACATATGTCAACTAGTAAGTACCAAAAAAGTTTGAAACATTGTCCTTCTTTTGTTTTCGGGCCTGGAGTTTGGTATCTCGGTTCGTCGCTTCTATGTCTTCATTCGTTGTCGTATGAGAGATTAAGTACGAAAGCGCTTTTTCGACCGAAAAGATTCGGCAAGCAAAACGTAATTACCAGGTATTTTGAATAAATTTCTTTTACTGTAATTCCCATTTAACACTATATTAAGAAGGCATATGGTTTAGTGTGCTGATAGTGTGGTGGAAAGGTGGCGTAATAATGTAGATCAATTAAGCGAATATTTTGCCGGATTACCTAAAATTAAACTACGGAAGTACATCAAGTGAAACGAGTTGACACAGTGAATGATTACTATAGATAGTTCGGAATCTCCTAGAAGAGCAAATAGTAAAAGTTCTTATTATTCGTACGTTAGGAGATGAATATACACGTGCTCATGAGCAACTCAACCATTCCTTTCGAACCTAAGTTTTATTATTAGGCCTATTCCCACAATGTCCACATTCAAATGGGGTTTCATACATTCCTCTGTTGAGTTTCTTACCTTCGTACTATTTTAGAAATTAAGTTGACCTTCTGACTTAGAGTTCTTTACTTTTGCTTAACAATTTTCGATAAGCATGATAAATACATATTCTTGTAGCTCTACCCGACTCAGCTGTTTCGATTCAAAAAAGTCCTGTACACATCATGACCATTATATGTAGTAGTTCCTTCCGTAATACAGCCAGCCAGCCGACATGTGCGACATGTCAAGTACCGAGAATTTCTACTTCCCGGTGTACAAAGGGAACCATCTGAACTCTACACCAGGTACTTTCTTTGACGTAGACGTAAGTACATGAAATCTGAAGTAAAGATGCTTAAGCTAAGGAGAAATGATTTTAATACAACTTTGTAAACAAATAGAAATGCATTTGATTAATATTTTTAAACTTTTAAAGTTTGATAAGGGCTATACTTGTACAGAAAAGAATAGACAGTCGAGTACAACAGTCATATCATTGTATAAGAGTTTAGGCATGAAATGGTAAACTTGGAAGTGGTTTTGTGAATTCAGGAAAAAAAAGTGTCGCTGGCACAATCAGTTACGTTTTGACCCTTCATGAGAAGTTCGCGACAACATACACTATGGGAATTACGAAACTGCAACCTTACGCTGAGTCTTACAATAAGATTATGTTACTAGATGATTTTACAATGCAATGTATGTGTTCCATGTACAAAATTAGAATCCACGATCTCTGCCGGATGAAAATCCTCCCAGACATCCGAATCCGTCCAAGTCCTGTCATCTCCAGCCGGTGGTTCCATTGACATTAATACCATTTTTAAATGGAATTGACACTCGAACGTACTTTTCTAAATCTGCCTCCATTGTAGTGAAATTTTAAAATGCTTACTGCTGGTTCCAAACCTAACTAGACATTTGGTCCAATTGCCCGTATAATTATTCACGACCAAATCAAGCATCAAACCTTTCATTTTGCGTCTTATTTGGTTGTCAAAAAACTCGTCCACATTTTTTAAAGGTGATACGATATAATACTCTCTAACATATCTTTACTTCTCACCAAATCTCTATTATATAGCTAACCGAATCTTTAATGACTCTCCAGATTAACTGATATTTGAGCTGTGATTGTGGCAGAATCGATCATCCACAATATCATGATTTTATTACTTTGACCTTGATATCCTTTTATCCGTGACTTTTCAATACCGCACTGACGATGGAAGTTATTACCGATATCATAGTCGCATCGAGAACCTGTAATTTAGTACTTGCGTTTGAAGTAAATAGTTTAGCTCGAAATAGGATAACTTGATCTTATTATTGGTCATATTCGACCATGCATCTCCTTCCTTTCCCCGAAAGTAAGCTCCCATAGTAATAGGAAAGAAGATCTGCTTTGAAGATATACCTGCTTAAGTTAACAATCATCCATTAACTGGTCCAGCGATCGCATAATTTCAGTGGCAGAATAGAACTAGGTTTAAATAGATTCTGCACATGAGGTAGTTTATGCGTAACGAGTACGCGGTTTGATTATGATTCATTACTTTTGGACGCACGTGTCCACATTATTCTCATTATCAAACCTAATGTCTACTAAAGTGATTCTCGGTTTCGAATTGTTCGAACTAGTAAGTATTTGGAAATACAAGCATAACTCTTAATTTAAAAATTCTGTGGCAAGGAACTCCCTCCTGTTCCTATCGCCGTTCCTCACAATGTTTCTTCAATTTTGATTGTAATACTATCGTTTTTTTCGATAAAAACTTGTTCATGGTATAAATCTCTTGAAAAACACTCATGCATTCACCACAGAATCCAGCTTGTTCAAGCGACGATCTGATTGTCACAATTTCTGATTTTGGAATTTCTAAGACTTGACACATTACGGATACCGTTTTATAGTTGGCGGATTCATGGAATTGTAGATTGTTAGTGGTAGTTAGCTAAAATATGTTCGAAATTAATTCATTACAACGGAAATATTGTTCACACCCGTTCAATTTATCGGAAAGATACTCCAATTCATCAACGTCACTGTCAAGATTCGGTGAGCAAATGAAGCATGACCTAGCAGCGGCCATATTTAGAAAGTATTTTCCTTTGAAACAGACAAAGTGTCCTTCCTATGACAGCGAGACAGCGACTGGAGAATTAGAAAATTCAAATTGATCGTACCAATAACTTGAAACAGAGAGACTAGTGTAATTTTACGTCGTTCATAAAGGCTTACTGTTGGTTCCAAACTAATCTAGACATTTGGTCCAATTGCACGTAGGATTATTCACGACCAAATCAAACATCAAACCTTTCATTTAGCGTCTTTTTTGGGTGTCCAAAAACTCGTCCACATTTTTTAAAGGATCCAGGTGATAGGAACAGGAACTCAGCGATTAAACAGACTCTCGAACATATCTTTATTTTTCACCAAATCTCTATTATATAGCTCACCGAATTTTTAATTTGACTTTGTGATTCCCCAGATTAAACTGATATTCGAGCTGTGATTGTCGCAGAATCGCTCAGCCACAATATCATGATTTCATTACTTTGACCTTGCTGTCCTCTTATCTTTCAATTTCCCCGTGTACCGCAGTGGCAATAGAAATAAGAGTTTATTACCGATATTATTATCGTGTTGAGAACCCGTAATTTAGTAGTTGTCTCCGAAGTAAATATTAAAGCTCGAAATAGAATAACTTGGTCTAAATATAAGTCATATTCAATTAACCATGCGTCTCCTTCCTTTCCCCGAAAGTAATCTCCCAAAGTAGTAGGAAAGAAGACCTGCGTTGAAGAAATACTTCCTCAAGTTAGCAATCATCCATTGACTGGTCCAACGATCGCATCATTTCAGTGGCAGAATAGAACTAGGTTTAAATAGATTCTGCACATGAGGTAGTTGATCTGTAACGAGTACGCGGTTTGATTATGATTCGTTACTTTTGGACGCACGTGTCCAAACTATTCTCATGATAAAACGTAATGTCTAAAGTGATTCTCGGTTTCGAAATGGTCGAACTGGTCAGTATTAAATGTTTGGAAATCCAAGCACGTCTTAATTTAAAAGTTCTGTGGCAAATAATTATCCTGCGCGCTTGAGGTCATCTCGAGGTAGATTGCGCAAGGGTTAATAAATACTTGCCCGCAATGAGATGAAATAGACAATGAACTAGTTTGTCTTACTTATATAGAATTACTGGAAACAAATCATGTCTTAATCCAGACATGGACAGCTAATTCATTCCTACAAGGAGTGGAATCACGAATTAAACATTGTAAGTACTTAAATTATTCATACCTACCTCTTTTGAGTTTCGAATGATCTTCAACAATGGCAGCAAATTACACTTGTAAGACTACCTCAGAATCTGTTTTGACTGGTTTGTGAGTGGCCAAAAAATGTTCCCTTGCTTGAGATAATTTTATGGAAACGGTTCCTGAACAACTCTTCCTAGTCCATTGCCTAGGCACATAAATAATCTGCATGGACAATAAAGTTTTACACGTTGTATAAATTGTAATATAAATGCATACGCAGTTCTTTCTTTCCCGGATTTAATTTTTACTGATTTAAAATTCATCAGAAACTATAGTTGCCTGTTCAATTATCAGAAACGGAAGAACGACGCAGTAATGAATGACTGCACGAATGAACTTGATTGAGTCAATTCCTGCTTCCGTCCAAGACTACAGTTGAGATACACGTGAATTGTCTACAAATTTTGCCATGATTCCTTCGAGGGTAGCCAGAATAGTCAGCCAGGTCTCAAATAGAGCCAGCAACAACAGTCTGAAACCAGGAAAAAATTCCACGGCGCAAACAAATTAAGAATTTCTTGACGAAACCAAGAAATAACCATTAATTAATGCATTGTCCGTCATTAATTAGTTACACGGGTTTTAAAATGTCAGTATTACTGCCAATTAGTTTTGAACAAGAACTGGATTAGTATAAGCTCGCAGTGAAACAGTTACATTTAGCCAACATGTTTAGGAAAATATTAGATGGCTTGGCTGGATATTCCAAAAAATACTATTTTGGATGTGTTTTCGTGGATAACTCGGTCTGAAATCCGTGATTTAAGGGTATGTACACGCCGAATTTTATTTAGGAGCTCTTCAACGACATTGGTATTTGGAACTCAGTGATGTGGTTTGTGTGTAATACGTTGACCTAAAAATTTAGAAAAAAATAAGCTCGGACTAGATGTCTGTGTTTATGACACATATTTTTTAACAAAACGAGACAAGACGCAGCGTCAGCGTCTTGTATAGGTATTATTACATACATCTGATGATGTCATATCCTTTGCACTGTTCTCAACTGCATAAACCACAAATTAAAATTTGATTCAACAATACCTACTTACATACTAAATGCAAATATATATAAACCATAACGGATTTACCACATCTGTACTAATTCCCTTAATTTTGTCTATATTTTGGGATCAGATCTACATTTATTAATCCACGTGTTAATTCTTTTAAGATTTGCATATCCTTTGAGCGAACCTCAGATTACGATTTTTTTTCTAATTTGATTCAAAAATTAATATTAAGCCCTCGACCTTCGTAATGAGGCAGAGGAGTCTATCGGCTATCCTTCCAATCCACACTGAGTCCTGATTTTGCAATGTGGCCAACGTATAAATTTGAATGAACTTACGAAATGAATTGAACTTCGATCAAGAACTACAAAGACTTACTCTCAAATTAAAAATTCAAGGAACAGACGAGATCAAAGAAATGTGAAGTATTTTATTATTCTAGTAGGTCGGATAATTTAGTATATCATTTTTAAAGTGTTTTACATCAACGTACAATAAAGTTAAAATATCAAACCAATTTATTAGAATGGCAATCTGCCATTGTAATCTGCTGCAGTTCCTGCTGCTGTGAATTGTTATTACCACTCCCTGACGCCGTTGGGACGTTGGGATTTTCAATCTGACCATTATCACCGCCGCGGCCGCCGACTATACCTTCGTTGTTATCCATTGTATTAATTTGATGTGTTCAGGATAAACAGTCCGTTTTTAGTTTAGTTTGATATGGAGAGTTGTTCAACCGGTGGACAATATTATGGAGATTACTCGAGATTTGATACGCACAGCACGATTGACCAGAGGTAAACTATTGGCGTCATATTCCTTCTATTCTAAACATCGCTGAATTTTCTTCTCTGGAACTTTAGTCGATAATCAATTACACTCAGCTTTGAAAGCGGAAGCGGGCGCAAGGCGCGAGGTATAGAAATTGGGAAAAGTATCAATTCACTTTAGCGCAATCACAATATTCTAACAGAGAGTTTGCCAGCTTATATACGATTGCGATTGCGAGATCGTATAACTCATTCCGGTTAACACATTGGACGTTATTAAAAGTTATATATTTAATATTATATTTATTTATTTTATTTATTTATAATATTATGATGATTCGTTGCTAACCTATATTTACTTTTACCTTTACATTGAACATACTGCATCAAATATTATAATATGTTTATAGAGGGTGTCCCAGAGAAAGCACACCATTGTTTGATTATAATTTGATGTAGTTACGAAAATTTACATTACAGGCAATGAGATTAAACCGCCCAATAACAAAAAATACACAAACAGTGGTGCGCTTGCTCTGGGACACCCTGTGGGATGGTAGTGTACCTAAATGACACTTCAAAATTCAATTTCTCCCATTTTCATTTATTAACCTCTGATCTACTGGGTCAAGGTTTGAACTTGAATTTGAGAAACTAAAGTTTCTTCAGCTCTTGCGACTAATCTCATTTAATTAGAACCAGTAGATCAGCAGTTTGACCAAAATGATGTTAAAGACATCATTTAGGAACACCCTGTATTTATTTTGACATAAAATATGATAGTATAACATATATAGAAAAATGTGCGTCAAAGTTTGTTAGTAATTAGCCTCTCAGTTGCAGTTGTTTACTTTTACAAGCGTTGTTGATCAGCCCACATTTTACAATATTCTTCTGCCAATTCAATTATACGGTTTCCCATTCGCAATAAATCTTTGTAGTTGTTGTGACTTTCTTAATCTTAAAATCATTCCAAATAATTAAGAAAACAAAATTATTGAAATTATTTGAAATTGAACTTCTCAACATTCTTATATATTTTTACGAATACATGTATAGTTCGAATAAGAGTTTAGATCAGTAGATTTTGTTAGTAGTCTAATAATGTTACATGCATTATTGGAATTGAATTATTATTGTTGTTTGTTGTATTGAACTTTGTGATATGTTTAAAATCATTGACAGATTAATAAAGAATTCTCAAGCTATGTGAAATCATGTTTGTTGTATTGATTCTGTTGAATTGGTGTTTGCTAGTCGAATAAAATGGCGGATTAACTCGAGTCGACAAGTGTAGCTGTATTCACTGAAGATACTGAATAAAGAAAAGTTAACCATTGGTCCCAGAGAAAGCGCACAATTGTTTGATTATATTTTAGCGTGGTTACACGAAATTATGTTACGGTCAGGTTGGAATTATTGATAAATTTTAAGAATTTGATTTATCAACGTAAACCACACAATAATTTTATTAACTTAAACCGGAGATGTGTTTTATCGATGAGTTTCACTGTCCAAATGATTTTTATTTTGATGTTTTGCGTAATATAAGTGTTAAAGTTATCAAGAATCCTGGTGGTCATCCCACTTTAAAGTCCTGAGCGTAGTGGTGTCGACAAGGACTGTAAGCTTAGGACTTTAAAATACAGGTTTTTGAATGGTTTTTCTACCAAACACGCCAAAGGATTACTCTCTTTCAAATCTGTTTCTCGATGCCATCTCACCTTATAAATTCCGGCAAGAATATATCAATTATGACGAATAGATGGTTGGTTTTGAAACATCCCGTATATATTATCCATGCGGTTGTTGGTTAGACTCAGATGCTGACGAATACTTTTTTTTACAAACAATATTAAATTACCATGCAGATCCCGTCTCGGTCTATCCAGATTCTTACATATACAATCATCTTATAGCTGTTAACCAATACGTATAGAATAAATGCAGAAAGGATTACAGGCAGAGCTGATTATGTGCGTTGGTGGTTGGTGTTATTACAAGTGCGTTGGTTACAAGGGAACGCGTTTGATCTGTTTGTTTAAGTTCCTTCCTACGATTAGATTCCTTAAAAAATAATAAAATATTCGACACTTGTCAAAGTCGGCAGAAGACCTTTGCCTGCACTCGGATCCGGTGAAGTCGGACAAAAACTGACCTATGCATTTCTGAAAGATCTAGTGAGCTACTTCGCTTTAAGATCTGACGCGCGTGTTGGCGCCAATGATCTTGTGAACCGCATGATAGGACCTCCAGGTGTCCGCTTCTTTTGATAAAAACACGTCCATAATAATATTCTCAAGAAATCCATGGACGCCAACTTTTTTGCTATAATTCTGTGCAATTTTCAAAATTGTGTTTGCCCGGTTTGGTGAAAGTCGACTTTTACACTGTCAAGGCATTCGAAGGAAAAAATCTGCTCATTTTCTCTTTTAATTTATTAATCTCCCTCTATTACTAATTTAGAGGTAGTATTAACCCTTTCAAGAGTACAGACGTGTCTGTACTAAATTTTCCATTAGTTCAACAAATTATCGGAGTTGCATCACGAAAGGAAATCAAGATTTTTTAGATATGGGTGGGTGAGACACGAACGCATTATTTTATTAGATTTGTTATTAGCTCAGTGTTACGTTATCGTACCCGGTACTGTTCAGTACAATTGAGCACCATAGGTACTGAGTACTTCCTAATTGTAGACAGACCAAGACCGTCAAACTACTACAGGGATGACTAGGAAAATTCAACACATTATTAATCGACAGCTGGTCACACTTTCATCTAAGCTTTCCAAGTCTGCCGCGGTGGATACATTTTCTGATCCACCATGTGTGTTTTCAAAATCAAGTTATACGGTGGTCGATGTTCATTCATAATTATGGTTTCTTGACGGCGAAATAACAATTCATTGATTGTTCAAATTCATTCTAAATTAATCATTCTAAAATGTTGGTTCTTCCGGGTTGGATGGCGTGACTTGAGTTCGCTAACTTTAAATAAGTTGGAAAGTTCATTGGTAATCTCAACAAGCCAGTACATACGTCATCGCCTTGATCAATTAACAATACGTGACAGGAAAATTAGAGAGAAATTCAATCTAATAAACTTTATACTTATGCATTATGCATTACTGCAAGAGAAGAAACAGAGTGGCAATTAACGGACTGCATTACAGAACTTGACTTACGCTAACTCCATTGACGGTTATATGCCACAATAACGTTAAATTTAAACAAATACATTATACACTGTTACGAGTGGAAACTGGACTCCAATCAAGGAGGCTAAACAAATTAGTGAAATTCTGCAGTCAGGAGACCCCCTTAATCCAAACAAATCAAAATATCAACTTTTTAAAAGTCTGGGCACGAAACCCGGTTTTGTGCCCAGGGTTATTTTTATATAAACATTTTAGAATTTAACGTTGTCGGGTGTATACCCTCCATGTTTGCGGCAGCCATTGATCTGTAGGTAATGTTGATGCCCTATAGACATACGTTTTTTTTAATTGTGTGCACTTTATTGTTTATTCCTCACTACGGGACCTCCTGACTTGATCAATTCGATTGATTTGTTTAGTCTTGTTGTTTCCAACCACAAATCAAACTAAAAACAAAACTTATCTAAATGAAGTTAAAATATCTCACATAAATCTCTACATTTAATACTGATTATTTTAAGAATCTAAAAATAAGTTGACTTCTAATCACTTAACATTATGTCAGTTTTATTCCAGGCATGCAACTTTATACCTGACGCTTAATAGAACGCACGAAGTCGTTGACGCCATAATGAGCGGTCACACAAGCCGTAAAATTGATGAATTGGTTTTGGTTTACATGGCGTTATTCACTTAGTTATAATCACGAAGGCTAAAATTTGTTTTGAAGAGTTGATTTCCAGCCAAGAGTTATTGCAATTGGCTCTGACTCATCTCCAATAAACATCGATTGCACTCACAATCAAAAAAGAAATCTGTTTTTAGTTTTCTGCGTCTTTGAATCACGTCACCTTTTTCAGCAAATCGATCCATGTAATTAATTGTGATAATTTCTTCCTCCTGTATAATTCTCCTTGCCTTCATTACAAGTCGAAAGGATACGTTTGATTCCTTCTTGTACAAATCTCCGTTCTGGATTTTGGAGATTTCTCTTGTACTATTAGGATCACACGCATGTGCATGTGCAACCACAGCGGCTACACCAGGAAACAATGTCCAACAGTTTCTGAAATATCAGGTAAAATATATCACCAACCATGGCACAAGTTACTGAAAAAGTTGTTGGTTATCCAATGGAGGATATATATTAAAATTTTGGGAAAGTTTGCACAGAAATGAATTACGAAAGGTAACTCACAAGGGAACCTTACTGAGTGATCATCGAAGTTCGACCTGAGAATTTTGCTGCAAGTTCATTCCCTCGTATTAACACAGTGTGTGAAATATCTCCAGCCGCTTTTGCCGCTTAAATGCCCCGGGTGACCTTCGGAGGTCAGGCTTTAATGTACAGAGATGGGAATTTAAAAACCATCTCCTCAGAAGGCCTCATTTGTGTGTGAAATTTAAAAGTGAGGCGTTTTGCGGACATGGTTTTCAAATTACCACCTCTGTACATTAAAGCTTGACCTCCGAAGGTCACCCAAGGCATTTAAGCGGCAAAAGTGGCAAGAGATATTTCAAGTATACAGAAATGAACTTGCAGAAAAGTTTTCAGGTCGAGATTTGATGATCACTTGTAACGGTTCCCTTGTTAGATGCAGACAATTAAACCAGGATCCTCTGGACAAAATAATGTCCAAGCTATTACATGGAATTAGGTCGTAGACAGAGCAAGAGTTGAACCGGGGACCTAATTTTTGTATATAAAATCAACAAGCTTACACATCAATCGGCCCAGTGTACGCATTAATTTCTGTTGCTCCAAATGCCTGCTTTATGCCGTCATTATCATTACTTTCCAGCTTGCATTTATTCCGCACGAAGTCAATCACATGATCGGTTTCTGCTGCAATTTGTGGTTGTTGATCTCTTGTTGCAATGTGGGCCTCCATGTTCATAATTTCTTTGAATTTAGCTCCGTATTTTTCACGAAGAAGTAAAGTACGCAAAGTTTGAATGGAAGAGTATGACTTGGCTGGTTCTGTCTTATCAAATCCAATTGTGTGAAATTCCAGTATTTTGCACTCAAAGTTTGCGTGTTGTGGTGCCTAGGAATAATATAAGAAACATAATTATATATTTTCCAGTAGTTCTTTCGAGTCAAACTTTAATATTTCACATTCATTCTGTTCACAAGTTGTGAACAGAATGAATGTGAAATATTAAAGTACGAAAATATAATATAAAAATACGAAATGTTCCAATTAGGTTGTGAATCACAACCTAATTGGAACATTTCGTATTTTTCATTCGTAATTATTAAAATGAAATATTTTGCACATTGAAGAATATCAAAGAACCCTTAAACAATTAACTTACCGTTTCACAAATAGAATTACAAACCGGCCACTTGCAAACACTGCAAG
>JAQFYE010004490.1:0-13313 GCA_034694305.1 Protaphorura glebata
CGTGGTAACTCCTAGTTTCTCTCCAAATTAACGGTGAGAAGGACCCACCAACCATTATAGCTGCGCGGTTTAACTTTGAATTCTGTAAATTGATTATTAGAAACCGGTCCCGAATACACACCTGGTCTCAAATACTAACCCGATGACAAAAAAAATAGTAACCCGAGTTTCTGTTCGGTAATTTACTGTAGTCACTAAAATCTGTAATTTCCATGGATGATTTTTGCAGTTTGGTTACAATCGGAATTGACAACACTCACTGATAGTTCAATGTTTTCGAATTTAAGTTTACTCTAAATGTCTTCATCTGACTTCGGGCTTAAAATGGTATTTCATTAATTCAGCCAATTGATGTTTCACATGTAAAACATGTAACAACACATTTATGGAAGATATAAATAAGTCGTATTTTCTCTTCGTACTACATCTGACGTAGTTCCGTTGTAATGAGAATAAAGAACAGAAAGGGTATTGGTATTAGTTTAAAATCACCACCTTTCTTTTCAAATATTGTGTTTCATGTAGCGGCATGCTACTTCATTTTTCATATTTCGTGCCAGAAGGTCACCCAAACAAAATTTTGCCCGATAATTTCAAAATACCGGAGAAAACTAAAGCGTTCAGTTAATTTGTGAACTGGTCAATTAAGTAAAGTTATGCAGAATTAACGGAACCGATCGTCGTGTTGTTGGGATTATTTGGAATGATGGAAATTGTTAAATGGGCAATGTATCATTAACTACTTCCTTTAACCCATTAAACTAATAATGTACATATCCTATTATGACAATAACAAACGATTAGTATTATGCTTATGTAAAGCATCTAATATAAAAGGATCGATGAATAGTGTAGTCAGACTGTGATTTATTACAGGGTAGAGCTCACGATGTGATGACTTGACACTTTATTACATACAAATCTATCTGGCGGAAGAGTCACCAGAGAACGAGTCTAATTGTCACAACAAGGGGTGCACACGGGAAAGTTCCGGTCAAATATATTTGAATACAAATTTTTGTAGCATAACACGATCATGCTCACGCTCAAGTGTAAATGATAATGCATTAATTATTCCGAAGCTTCCTGGGTCCTCTTTTTTAAAATTCTAACGGCTGTTGAATTATTGGATTTCTGTTTAAATACTGCGTAATGAACCATTTCGATATTCACCATTACTGCACGGTCTTGTCACCTTTACTTGTTTACCAAAGTGCTCGCGCGGTAATCTATTTTGACTGAAACGAGGTCTTTCTTTAATTTTCTGTGAAAAATCGGTTACCCCAAACCCAGAAAGCAAACCCAAAAATTCAAAACCAGTTTAAAATTCTTCATATTATTATATTATTATTATATTAAAATATATTTAAATTATTTGGTGAAAAAAATTAGATTTTCTCCTCCAAATGCCCTGGCACCGAAACATCGACTTTTTCCAAACCGGTCTAACAAAATTTTAAAAATTGCATAAAATTATTGCAAAAAAGATGGTACCGACAGATTTTTCGAACAAAATTATTTTGGGCGCATTTTGGTCAAAATGCCGTTGGAAAATCAATTTTTTCATGCCGATTATCACTTTAGCGCTCATCAGCGCCGCTACGCGCGTCGGATTTTCAAACGGAGTAGCTCCCTAGATCCTTCATAAGATTGTATACAGATTGCATATCTCACTTTTTGTCCGGCTCTCCCAGATTGCGCTGGCGAGGGGGGAGCAAAGGTTATGCGTGACCCTGTATATACATTTCGGGTAGTCAGTTAAATTGTGTAGTAGCCCCGATGTCAGCGACACAAAGAATTCAGCCATATTTAATGGTTTCCCATAAGAATTCATATTCCTCAATAAATCCATACAAATTGAGAATGATTCGTTTTGTCAAAAGTAATATTTCGCTGATGTTTAGCACGAAAAGATTAAAAAACGTTATAATAGCGCATCGCTATCAAGAGCCAACGGGTCGGATCTTTTTGCGCAAATTGTGGGGATTGTGGGAATCTCAGCCCTTGAAAACCTTTCTTTTGTATAGGAACGGACAATTTGTTGATATCCAGCCCGCCATATTGTACCGTTTAAATTCGCGCAGTGCTAGTAACTTCTTGCGAAGCGCAATGTCCGCTATATTGCTGAGCGTAATATTGAGGACATTGAGTTTCCACATTGCGCAGTGGAATCATACATAAACACTTGCTGCTCCGGCCGTAAGTGTAAGTCCTTGTCAAAAGTTTTGAGCATCAAACCACACATTCACTGTGGGGCAACTTACCCCAATCTAACTTTTCTTGGACTTCGTGGAAAATTTGAATACGTCAATTTGAAACCAAACAGAACTCGCTTACAATTTCAATGTAAGTCGAGATTGAAATTTAAAAGATAGTAAAATTAAAAGGATACCGTTCTCTACAAATTCATATTTTGGTTTATCAGTTTTACAAAAAAAAATTGGTAGAATGCGTTTACTGAGGTAAGTTATTCTAAGTTTAAAGATATTTATACACATTGGTTGTAATTAACCGTTTCGGGTGGTTTTCCAAAAATTTCCTACGTCCTCAACTTAATTAACCTCTGGGGTGACCTTGGGAGGTCATCAAGTTTTTCAACCGATTCTTTGTAAAAGAACTTAGAAATTTTTTAACACAGTGTTGCACTGGATTGGCAAAATACTTGATTTTATTAGCAGATGGAACATTTTGTTGTGGTTTATTGTTGTCTGCCACCTATTCATTTTCTGGCAAATGGGATTCTTGTCCACTGAAATTACAATTGAAGGGTCAAAGGTTGTGAAGAAATTGATGAGCCAAGACATTGAGGGATTGGACCAAACGGATAAAAGATTGTGGGTCTATGTGAGGTGTCACCACATGACCTTGCCTTCTGTTTTGGAATACAGCTTTGGAAAAGATACTAAGATTGGAATTCATGAAGGAGACGTTGAGGACGTCATCTACCCACTATTCAACAATAAGGTAACTCAAAAACTATATAACTATAATTAAAACTATACTAATAATTTGGACGTTTTGAAATTGATACCAAATAATTCGTTCTTCGATTCAGAAAGGAGGTTTCTTTGTTGAAGCAGGAGCTTATGACGGGATTGCGTCTCATACTCTAAAATTTGAATGAGAACTCGGATGGACCGGACTCTTGATTGAATGTAATCCGAAATTGGTGCCGGCGTTCAAATCAGTGAATCGAAAAGCGTTTATTGCAGACGTTTGTCTTTCACCTGTTAATCATTCTACTAAGGTATTAATTATTAATTATCTTGTTTCTTTAAATTAATATTTGATGTATTTTTATTATTACTTAATTCCCTCAGATGAAAATGAATCTACCGGATAATTTTGCGGCTTCAAGCACATTTGGCGTTGGTAATGGATATCTTCCAGCAGGAACTAAAAACTTTACGACGTATGAAGTTCAAACGATTCCGCTGTATTCCATAATTGCTTCAATCGACTTAAAAGAAGTGGATTTATTTATTTTGGATATTCAAGGCATGGAATTAGAAATATTGAAGAATTTCCCATTCGAATTGATTCTCGTCAAGGTAATTGGAATTCACTCATTTGTACACTCACCGATAGGTTTATGATTTTGTGGCTTACCTATACAACTTGTATATTTTTACCATGGTCATAGGTCTGGGTCATTGAAGTGGAATTTTACCCAGAGACCGAGAAGAAATGGCTGAAATCCTTCATGGCATCCAAAGGATACCCCGAAAGCAAATTCAGGGCACTAAAGACTACATGGGGTGACTTTATGTTCGTCCATGATTCATTTCAATAAGTCCAAACACATTTGCTAAATTGTAGTCCATTTATGCACCCAGAGGTTTTATTTCTTTCAACGGTGAATAATACCAGCAGTTCAACACCAAGAATGTCAAATTCTGCAGATAAAATTCTTGACCTATGTCTGACAGCTTTACTTGAGAAATCACATGCAAGGATTACAAAACTTGCAGAACTTTAATTATTAAAAATAAATAAAACCAAACTATTAATAGTTGTTTATATTTCTTAAGCCCTCTGCCGACATTCGAAAATGTTGCCACACAAACTGTGCTCTGATGGATGCATGTTTTACGTTACAGACTAATAGTATTTACACAAACACCTCCAGGCTGAACTTGAATGACATGTATTCAACGGCCGCTTATTGTATTTCACTAAAGCAATCTGAGGCGACGTAATTCTGAAATGAAACAAAACATTTGAATGGGACAAACTATTTTAAATCTGAGCAGTTTTTAGTTTTCCAGTCTGCCGTTTTTCGGTCCCGACATAGCAGCAAGCCCAAGGCTAATCTGGTTGTCTTAACGCTCAGTAAAAATAAAAAAATAAAAAAATTAATTCGAGAGAAAAACCACACTTACTTTTGAATTTACGGAATAGGGGATGAGGCAGTGCGGAATCATGAATGGAATGATTTGTGGCCAGACCACAGTTCTTCAGCGTCAAGTCTTCTAATTGATTCAAGGCATTCAGCGGGCTTTCGACCGAGTAACAATCTAGGCGATGGCAAGCAGATAAATATAATTTTCGTACATTCGGGAACGTTTTAGAGAGTATTGTTAAGGGTGTATCTGTGTTGTCCGCTATAGAAATCACGAGTGACACGACGGTTGGACAAAGAGCGCCACCAAGAAGTGAATTGAAGAATCCGTCACATCTGTCCCGTTCAAACTTATGAATGTAGAGAGCAGTTAGATTCAAAACAGTCGGGATCAGGTGCTGAATTCCTTTCACAGTAGGCATCATCCCGTCAAACAAAAACATGGAAATCTTCACTTGACAATTTAATGGGATATAAATTTCGTTCCTTAAGAATCCGTCATCAAATCTAATCAAATGAATGCTATGAACGCATCGATTCAATATTTCTTTCTCAACATCACTTAAGTTCTCCTTTCCTGACAGAGATGTGCTTGGGACATTCAAAAGTCTAACCCGCCGGTTTTCCCTTTCAAAAGACCTTAACCACTTTATGAGTCGGTCAGAGGTCAGAGGTTGAAGCGGATCACGATAATAGCCCACATGATCCCAATCACTTCCAAAGCCGATAGAGGCAAAATCAATGGTGAAACATTCATATTTCCTGGGTGACCCAACAATTCTATCCAAGTGGGAGGTCAAGGGTGGGCATTTATCTTCTTTTCTACTTTCTTCCCGTCCCCATGATGATCTGTAAAATAGTGAATTATCAAAAATAGACACGTCATTCCACTATTTGGCATTTATCCCGTAAAAAATACAAAGTTCTTTCTAGAAGGTGGCACGTAGAGTTTGCCTCCAATCTCCCCCTCGGCAGCCTAATCTGACACAGAGAGATATGCATTCCGTAGACCATCTTATGAAGGATTCAGAAGCTATACTGGTTGAAAATCCGATGCGCGTATCGGCTGTCTTAAGCGCTAATCTATAGGCAAGAAAAGAAACATGTCCAAATTTTTTTTTTAAATTCCGCCGATACTATCCTCTGTTATATACAGGGTGTCTCAAAATCAAGTGACTTAGAAATGCCGCGGCTCTCCGCCAGAGGGCGATGCGTTTCTTACAATGACCTCTTGTAGAGAGCCGCGGCATTTCTGAGCCTTGTGGTCTATTTAAACAATGTTCAGGAAGTCGAGGAGAAGCGGCGTGCCAAGTGTTTGAGGCCATTCCGACGTGGTGCCCATGTTAAACTTTGGTAACCTCTAGCGGTGACCCTGGAATTTTTATCAACTTGATCCACATTTCAACATTGTTCAGATGGTCAAGGAGTAGAGCTCTGTGCAAAATTTGGTGTCAATCGACCTTGTGGGGTCTCTTTCTCAGATGGCCGCCATCTTGTTTTTATTGATATAGCGCTCTGCGCGCATTGCATCGCATTGGGACATAAGGTCATAAGTCATAAGTGATAGAGTCATAGGTCATAAGGTGAGTAATTAAATTTTGAAAAAAATCGCTATCTCAGATTTTAAATTGCGTCAAAAATAAACTAATTACGACGAATAGACACTTGGTTTTGAGACACCCTGTATTCTTATGCAATTTTTAAAATTTTGGGCAGTCAGAGATATTTGACTGACAAGGCAATTTGGAGACAAAATTAAGATTTTCTTGTCCAAACGCCATGCAACTAGAAAATCGACTTTCTGCGAACTCACGGAACAATATCTCAAAGATTACATAAAATTATAGCACAAGACATAACTTGGATGGATGTTTGTACTGGATTGTTGGATAAACCGTTAAAAATTAGTTCATTCATGTCGATTTCTACATAATCGCATAATCGTAAGACTACAACATTTTGTATGGGTGGAATGGTGCTGCATATGTGCAAGCACAACACAAGGGGCACGTGCCACGCCCAGGGCGGCTTCGGTGTATCACGCAATCCCCGTGTATTTCTTTCGAGAAAACGGTGCGACATCTTGGTCTGGGATTTTTACAAAAGTTGTTATATCAAAAATGCAGCTAAATATAACAGAGGGTGTTCATCCATGCCCTTTGCGTGGGATCCTCTTAGCCCAAAGGGAATATAGGTATATATATATAATATTTGTTCTATCTCTTAATTATTATTTTTTGTTTTCGCCGTATATCAATATGATTCGCCTCTTCATTTAGAGAAAAGAAACGTCCCAAAATTTTACAACATTTGGGGAGGGGGAAGCTTGGTGGATGAGGGATTCCATTTCAAATTTTTTAAACTTCATTTGATTTTGTCTTTGGAAATTAGATGGAATTGACACTTTTTATGTAGCACAGATTCCAAATATAACCGGAGCAGAACTTCATTTATGACTTACAGGCACGGAAGCCGAATGTACACTAAATCTCGGCACATGTCATAAATGCAGTTGAAGAGGAGGTCTAAAATCGGGGTCTGTGAAGTGATCTCTCGGAATTCCAGTCTCCGTAACCGTTGTAGATTACTCCTCAATATCTCATTCGTATTTTCTAGAAGTGTCTTTAGAATGTCGATGTCAAACTTATCCGTTCCCTGTAATTGAGAACGGATACCTGTAGCTCTCTTGGGGCTCAAATTAGCTCGAATACAAAGTGTTTCCAGGAATCCACTATCCAGTTCCACCAAAATGTTGATCAGGTCAATCGGGTTCAAACTTTCTGGATATTTGATTTTTTTGTCGTTCACAATTTTGATTTGAGTGATGGACGAGCGAAATCGATGTAGAAATGGATTCAGTTTTACATTGCAAAGGTCACTTGGAATTTGAATGTTGCTCCAATTAACATCTGATTTGATTATGTCTTCCATTCTAAATTCATCCTGGATGTAAACTCTCAATTTTTTCATAACAGGCGGTGTGGAATCAATCAGCCATTTTGTTTGACGGCAGACTCCACGTGAGCTCTGTAGAGTTCCTAGGTCCAGGAAGTAGACCACGTTCAGTGCTGCCTGTATGTAACAATTAAAGATACGAATTAAAATACTCATCAAATACATTAATGCATGTTTTTCTGGACTTAACGCGTTTTTCACTGTAGTAGTGCCTTATTATTTTTTCAGATTAAATGATTTATTTTAATAGACTAAATGGAATGTTATTTAATTATTTTCCCCATAAACATGCAAGTAATAATTAAATGTAATATTTAAATTTATAATCTGGATTACAATAATCGGAAGTCCGTTGAAGATGTGAATTTCCGTCCCGTGACTAGCAGTTCCAATTCCAGAAAGCCCATTTCGTACTTCCATTGCGAAAAGGTTTTCAGAAATAAATATATATTTGATTTAAAAAATCGTTTAGATTTGAAATACTTGCGGTTGGAGATTTATAGAGCACTCATCGTAGTCCTCTTGATGTTATAGTAGTGAGCAAATATTCGGGGCTTTTACAGTTGAAGAATGCAACTTCCAATTTAAAAATAAGGGAATCCAGGCTAGTGTTAGTGTTCACTCACTTGACACTTTTATCCTCCAAATTAACCGTAGGACCTTGACAATGCTGTCTTACTGGGTAAGCTCATATACTTTCCAAACATACAAAGTCGAGTTTGTTATTTCAAAAGTAGTGAGTGACTGTCAGTTTTACCAGTCTGATTAAGACTACAAAGACTGTTATTTTGGTCGATCCACATTACCACATTCCACGGGACTGAACTTTTGCAAAATACTCCTTCATTTATTTTTGTTTGGACCTTAAACTTACCTAGCATTGAAGTTGTCAAATTTTGTTTGTATTTTGCCCAGTATGTCGACGGACAATTTAAAAATATGCATGACCCTTTTCCAAAGCAGGTACAGAAGGTGTTGTCTAAAAATACCCTCTTCAAAATCCTTGTTTGGAATAAGCCCTTCATTTTTTGCTAGGAATCAGGTTTGAAACAGAAGGAGAGGTGAACATAAGCCATAACCACATTCTTCTAGTTCTATAACTAATTTCATTATATAAAATATTTTATTTTGTGCACCTAATAAACAATGGGCGAAGGAATTTGTTTTAATGACTGTGAGACCGAAGCATTACTCATTTTAACACGAACATATTTTCGGTCCCCACTCAGAGGATCTATTGAGAAGTAAACCTATTCCGATGGTAAAAACCAATCGACCAAAAATTTTTTGAAATTTTTCGAAAAAAAATACCAATTTTGGCATGGGACATAACATGTAAATTTTCAATGAAGACGTGGTCCCCCCTTTACCATTTTTCAAAAATTGAAGTTTTGAAATTTTTATGCAGCATCATTCCTCAGTACCGTCGTTGTGATTTAATTGAAACTGAAGAAGTGGGACCATAGAAATGTCAGTTAGACATGAGAATGTCGCAGCTCAAAATATTTCAAAAATTCAATTTTTGTAAAATGGGAAATGGGAGACCACGTCTTCATTAAAAATTTACATGTTATGTCCCATGCCAAAATTGGGATTCTTTTCGAAAAATTTCGATAATTTCAAAAAATTTATCTGCCGGCAAAACCTTTCTTCTAGAGGTCAGGACACCTTGTTTGACCTTTCTGAATGGTTTTTGGGTCGATTGATTTTTACCATCGGAATAGGTTTACTTGTGAGACAAATGGGTATCGGGTCAAGGTCCTCTTATACAGGTCATGCCTATCCCTTGTAAGAAACAAAAGCGGGGAGTCAGGCGATGAAGGTGTGACGATGACGACTCTGTACAAGAATGCGCGGACGTGTTCAGCTTGTATAAGCCACGTGTAGCTGATAGGCTCGTCCTTGTTCTCCTTTTCGAATGATATAATTCTGCCTTGCTTCTCTTCCACTTGTCATGTCAGCCTTCTCGAGGCTTAAGGAACTCAACGCCATTGATCAGCATTCTTGGTATTGGCTCAAACATCGTAGGTCAAAAATTTGTCGTGGTTGTTCAAACATCGTAGATCAATATTTTAGGCATTTGCTCAAGTCGTAAATCAAATTTTAAAAATTCTGGACATTTTGTTGTACAATGTTTGGTCAGAAAAAGAGTGTAGATTCAATGTACGACTTTTTGAATTATTGGACTGATCTAAGAAATTGGACGCCCTACAGAGTTTTGCACGCACGCGTGTTTAACTTACACACATCTTTAAAAATGAAAAGTCGATCTCACTAAAAATCGTTGTACCATATTTGAGTAATTACCAAAAATTTTGCTCTTCAACGTTGAGTTCCTTCAGCTGTTGAAAAAAATTAACTACTGACCCTTCTGAACCCTTGTTTCCTCTCAAAACTTCACACCCGGTATGTGTAATGTGTGACAACTCCAAAGTGTTGAATTGACAAACACACACCAAAATAATATTCCTTCCCTCTCCAAAAAATATTTATTCAATTTTTGAATGACGTACCGGGTGGCCCATCACTTTTACAGGGTGTGGGTGTGACGTCTGGGATCTCCACAATACGATCGAAAGCGAAATGACAATACCAGAGGCGAAGGAAGCGTTTTTGCGCCTGTGTGCCATAACTTCCGGCGCCCATTCTTCACCAATGATAAATGAACAAGTAGTACGAATTCAGTTCTACTCTTAAATCCAATATTAATCATCTGTAAAGTTGAGAACAGAAAATGAATTGTTTGAACCGTTCATGAGGGTGGAAGTGGTAGTCCGGGATAAAGAAGGCGCCCGAACCGGACGCCCGCCGCTTGCGGCGGTTCCCGCGGAGCGACCGCCGGAGGCGAATTTTTTCTACGACTTTTCTTAACATATGTGTTGCATGTGAAGCTCACTTTTAGCGTAAAGTATTTAGTAAAATGGTGACTAGTTTCCTTTCTTTCGATACGATCAAGAAATGCTTTGGTCTCAAGCGGACGACTTCATTATTAAACTCACCAAGCCAGAGACGTAGCATCAAAAATGGCGCCCTGAAAGTCGAAAAGAATTGCGCCGCCGCCGCAAATCTAAATCAATTTTTATGAATGAGATTTTTATTTTGAAAGCTACCAAGTTTTTACGATATATTCGAATTAAAGTTGCATTTTTGTTCTGGTTCAAAAATGTATAATGGACGCTAAGCGCGCCGCAAATTTTCGACTTCCCTCAACTATTTTTAGTACGAATGCTAAAACGGAGTTTAAAACCACATTCATGGATGAAGGCGCGCCAAATCGTTGTTATATCTACTGTACTGTCTGTCAATATGTACCCCCACTTCGTTCATAATTTGCTGTAATAAGGTCACATGACATTTAATTGAATAACACACTGTGGTGATGAACTTAATCGAATTGATTTGAATGGCAGTAACATACATAAGTTATAGGTCACTATGGGAGCAACATTTTGAGGAGGTACATACATATTTTTGCGACAGACGGTAAATAAAGCCGCCTGGCAAGGCGCCCCTCAGCCCTCGGCACCCTGAAAATAGCTTCCATCAGATTTCATCGTTCCGACGTCTCTGTACTAATCAAATATGACTTCTATAGTAAAATTTCTGTATTTCATAAAAAGATATATTATAAGAAAAATTACACATTTCAATTACTTAAATTCGGACCAAACTTTAAGGACTGCTCTACATAGCCACAACTGTGCTAGGCAAGTGCTGGGATTCCTAATGTTGGATTCGAAAATGTCGTTAAATTACTATTGTGTCAAAATTTTAATTGCAGCTAGAGTTGTGATTGGAATGGTGACAAAACTAAAGGAATACAGAACAATTATATGAGTTAATTGCCATTAGAATAGTTAATAACACATTACCAATTGATTGGGCTAATTTGTGATTAGGGAAATTGGCGAAGGCGCTGAGCCATAAACACTGCCTGGAGCTAAGTCATGGATAAATTAACGAGTCATGATAATCGCTCTTGGCCGGCCACTTATGTATGAAATACTGGCATTAACAATTCCCTGACGTTTCTGTTGATTTTGAAGTAGTGAGAAGAGAACGAGAAATTATACTATTTATTGTTTCTTAATCCAACGCGAACGTAATATTTGGCAAAGCATCAAAAGCCGTGTCAGGTATCGACACCAATCAAAACTAATATTTAAACCAAACAGTAAAATCGGCGAGACTCTCCAGCACGCCAGTAGTATCACCAATTCTTCCGTAATCACTGAATGCTGTTTTCTTGTGGCGAAGATTGTTTGTGAATCACAATCAGAACCGGGTGACCGTAAGCGATCGCTAAAAATGACATTAATTATACTTCGTTGTCGAATCCAATTTAATCGATACCACTACTAACGGCAGTGCTAGAACTGCATAGTCCAGGAAGTTTGGGTCGGATTTCACAGAATATCAACGGAAAAAGTAAGACTTTTTGAGTTTCAAGATAATTTGAAGTATTATCAATCCAGAATTTAAAAGAGTTGATTACGCAAAACGTGGAGACGAGAGGTTAATTTGTTAACCTAAAAGTAGTTGAAAATAGAACAAGCAATGAGACAGATTCCATCCTTGTTCAAAAATCTACCGTCGCATTTAATTTGGGAAACGAGTCAAACAGAGAGATGGATTTCGCAGATACATTTTTATGACTCCTACATACTAGAGTCCATTAGTCTATACTATCATTCCGATGACCATGTTATTTGTCCAGCATGTGACTCAAACCTTCGAAAGAGACTAACATTTCACAACATTGATCTATTCGTCCACCACTGTATGGTGTATATTTTGATAGCTAACAAGAACAAGCTGCGTAGTTGCGTAGCTCTTGTACTCATCTGCTTTCGCAGTAAAATTGGGGGACACGGCAAATAAAGTCACAATCGGACAACGAGTCCGATCTTTCCGTTGACTAAGCTATTTGATTACTAACGCATAATATGTATATTTACTTATTGCCCTGGGCATATGAGTGAACGCCAGTGTAGTTGACTAATTCACTGCGACCTACGACACATACTTCTTTACACGTATGATGTTCATTTGAGATCTAACTTAATAATGATGACAATGTACGAGACAAGAAATGAGACATAATGAAACAAGCAGTCGTAGTCAATCTTGTACATTCTTCCTGATGTCACACACATGGTTCCAAGTGAAGCGATTTCTCTCCTCTCCAGCTTTGTTTTCTGAAGTTCATTTACCCTCTCACGACTGTGCATAAGACTCCTTTGAATATTCTTCTTCAACCTTTGGAACTTGACCGGAAGGCCAGCAAATGGAACCAATAAGTAGAAGATGTGGAGTAAACAGAAAAGGAAACTTGGTCCCAAGAATAAACTCAGAATGAGGAATCCTCTGTTGTTAATTGCCCCGAACAAGATGAGCAATATTGTCACAGAAATCGTTGCCATGTGGAACACAAGAGCATTTGCGAAGGCTTCATTTAATTGACCTGTAGCCAAATTAATATACGCAAGTTATAGCACAGTGTTTGGTGGCTATAAATTAGGTGGAATACCTCGCTGGAAAGATTAGCTGAAATTGGGTATCAGAAGTTATATTTCAGCTCAATTTGGAACCTCGTCAGTGAGTAGGGCGCGGGGAAGAAAAATATCACTTTTGCAACGTTTCTCAGCGGTTTTCTGTTATTCTTGGCAGCATAAATTGAAAACTTCCAAATTCTGAAGAACTTCGCCGCGACTTTCGCATGTCTTTCCATTAAAAGGCATGGCTCGAAAATTTAAGCTACAACGACGATTAAGTAGGTTGTTGTAGAGCGATCCCAGGTGAAAGTTTGGTTGATGGTTTGGTGATTCAATTGATAGTGATTGCTTTGATTGATGGTGATATGATTTGGTGAATATTGTAATTACGTTTTTAATAAGAATATTAGTCTTATCATTAATTTATATGGTATTCTTAAAAGTGGTTTACATTTATTGTTCAAGTAATCACATTTATTGGTATAAGTTTGGGTTAGAGTTATGTGTGAGAAATTGCATCC
>JAQFYE010004491.1:0-13312 GCA_034694305.1 Protaphorura glebata
ATTGTCTTCGTTGTACTCGTCTACGTCGATCTTTCGAAATGCTGTGTTCCGTGTATTTTTTGCCATTTTTTCTCGTAGACCTGCGTTTATTTCAAATTAGAATATTAGAAATAGCTTTGTTTTACTGATGTCAGCCGTAATTTAAATTTTCTAAATCGTAAAGCGTATAATGTAGGTATACGACGAGGCAAACAAACAAACTCATAATAATTAATTGGATTTTTTTGTGACGCTTGTGTATCGTTATTCATTACATCGTTAGCAGTTACAATTTATCAAAAACGATAATTACTTCGGCGGTTGGACTAACGGTAGCCATTCGACTCAGCTTACAAAAATGATTTTTTAAGCCTTGAA
This sequence comes from Protaphorura glebata, assembly GCA_034694305.1. Lineage (NCBI taxonomy): Eukaryota > Metazoa > Arthropoda > Collembola > Poduromorpha > Onychiuridae > Protaphorura > Protaphorura glebata. Next base: position 358 of record JAQFYE010004491.1, read on the forward strand.
GGTTTTTATAAATAACATTTGAAAATACCTATAAAACAGACAACTGTCAAATGTTCATAACGTTGTCGTCGTACCGGCTCCCAGCCTGAAGGCAAAATGAATAAATTGTATCTGGTCGTGTTTATTTCTGGAAAAACCGACTGCATAAAATGAAGTCAAACTTACTGAATGCCGAATGTCCAAAGTTCAAGATTTCAAAAAGTAACCAGTTTTTTATTTCTTTTTCGTATTTCCTGAATTCGTAGACTTTACGTGATTTCTACAAGTTCCATCTACATCCAGAAAGGAGTGGCTCTGGGTTTAGTCATATTGACCGGAAGAGGTTGCACAGATTACATACGTCGAGGTGCGTTGAATTTGAGCAGTTTTGGCCCACGACATAGTCACTTCAGTAAGCTTTTGACATTCCAGTGACATCTGGTGGGAGAAAAGAGTCCGAGAATCCAATTCATTTGTATCGTGGTTTGAGAAGAGCTGAGACCAAGGCGAACGTGCTCCTGCTGCTGTGTTGGTTTTCAAAATTTTGGAGTCGGTCTAATTAAAAACTAATATTTCAAAATGGTAAGTATTAACTTTTTGAAATCATAATTCACTGCTACTTAGGGTTTCGGGTTATGTTTGATTTAAATTGGTTTTTCATTACGAAAGGAAGTTCCGGCTAAATACTGGTTTATATTTCGATACTTGAATTTGTTTTGTCTAGCTAGCTGGCGCGCACAATTTAGCATTTTAGATTTTACTGTAAAAATTAGTAAAATACTGGAGTCTAAAAGTGGTGTTAACCTCCCACCCTTAGGTAGGCCTAAAGTATAAAAGTTGAATCAAGTTGTGACCACCTTACCAGAGCGCCTACTATCGCCGAAGCCGGACGCCTACGGCGAATATCTAGGATATGATCGGCTAATAATATAATATATGGCTAATATATGAACGATTATTTGGATCTGAAGATGAGAACCGTGAGAAACGTGTTATAGGTGTTAGACGTAAATGTGGTTGATTTCAGTTCGTTGATTGATATAACAAAATATTTATTATGCTGATGATTATTTGACGATTTTCAGGTTAAAGTAAAATGCTCAGAGTTGAGGACGAAGAAGAAGGAGGAGCTGGTAAAACAGCTGGAGGACCTCAAAGGCGAGCTTCAAGGTCTTCGAGTAGCCAAAGTGACGGGTGGAGCCGCGTCCAAACTCTCAAAAATGTACGTTTTTTACGAACAATTATAATATTATGGTTAAAATCCAGTTCTGAATTTAAAACTGAAAGTATTTCCTTCTGTTTTTGGGTAAAAGAATTTGAATTTTATTATTTTGTTTTTGTTATTGCATTGTCGGGTAATACTCACAGAACAAGAAACGATTCGACTTCACTTAACTTAAATCAAAATTCACATCTAATGCGATCATAATAAATGATAAATTAATTGGATTCCTCATACTCACTGATGAATCATTGTGACGTTTTTGACGCTTGTGAGCTTTGGAGTAACTAAAACTCGTAGGTACATGTGGTCGGTAGCGAATCCAATCTTCTGGATCCTGATAGCCCGGAAGGAATACACTGAATTTTATTTCGATTTGCCTAAAATTCTGAAATTGAATATTTTATTTCTATAGCCGAGTTGTAAGGAAAGCAATTGCTCGTGTATACATCGTAATGCACCAGAAGCAAAAGGAGAATTTGCAGAAATTCTATAAGGTATTTTCATATACCTAGTTATAAACAAAAACAACTTACAGCACATCAAACAACCAGTCAATTCATTAATTGTCATGCGAATTTTTACAGAATAAGAGCCAGAAGCCATTGGACCTGAGGCCAAAGAAGACCCGCGCACGAAGGCGTGAACTTACGAAGCACGAGAAAAAGATTAAGACACCCAAACAACTGAAGAAGTTGAGGGCTTTCCCGAACCGAGTTTTTGCTGTCAAGGCGTAATTTCATTATTTTGAGTTACACAATTTTCAATATTTTATTGACATACAATTCAGTAATAAACTTACGTGTCGGAAGATAATATAAAAAAGTCACCAGAAGAATTTATTCTTTCAATTTTGGATTTTTGCACCGATCATTTTATTATTATCAACGCTCAACAGTTTTCAATATTTCAATATGAAAGATCGTCATGACTGTTTTCGCATCCCATTACTAAGTATGGGACTGCAATTTCAGTCAATGTCTGGTCAATAACGATTCATAAATATGTCGATTCAGAAACTTAATCATGAAGCAGGTTGAATAGGTCAGGTGTTCATTTTTAAATATCTTTCATTATGTCGAGAATGTCGACTTCATAGGTCGTAACGCCCAGGCCCAGACGGGGTACAATTCTTTGGGAAAGTTCTTTTGCTTCACGTTTGAAATGACGCTGTAGTCTGCCTTTTTGAAAATATCCACGAACATAGCGAATGAGCGTGTAACGGATGAATCTTGTGAGTCATTCTCCAATTGATTGCTGCGGGTACAATTTTCTTTCGCAACGACTACTCCCCTAGGACGCAATGCTGATCTGTAATCAGAAAACATTACGAAATTACAATTGCTTGAAATTAAACAAATTTGAAACGAGAAACAGAAAAAAGGAAGCTCGATAACTCGTGTACCTGCAGCGCGTCAATAGTTTGATCAAGTCATCATCTGTCATGTGTCCTAAAACCCATTGAATCCATATAACGTCATACTTTTGCGGTTCTGGGTTGAACTTTTGAAGGCCTAAGACAAATCCAACGAACGGAACCGATTACCTACTCATTTTAACTAGAGCTCAGGCGGTCCCGTCCAGTCCAGTCCGGCGTTAGGACGGGACCAGGACCGGACCGTCCGAGCTCTAATTTTTCGAACCAACGCTTGGCCAACTTAATTTTGATATCGTGCTGTCAATTAGTGTAATATACCGTAGCCATTTGTCCAATTTAGTGAATTGTGCAATTGACTGGTAATTTCAGTCATTTCTACAATCTTCAGACAAACTACGAGTTCGAAGCCTCAGACTGTGAGACTTAAAATTTGAGTGCCGCATAAGATGAACCCACTAACCCACCTAGTGTTTGGGTCGTACTCGTCGTGCGAATGCGAATGCGAATTCCTCCAAGATAATTACGTACACTCTGGAGACGCTGATGCCATTACAAGTAGACAGTCATGTGTAGTGACTAGTGAGTCCGAATCTTTTCTGCGATTCTACTCTTGGTTCTACGAAGCCGTGAAATTATGAATCCCATAGGTTGCACGACAGAGATAGGAACTGCAGCAGAAAAAGTCTGTATAATAATAATCTGGGCTTAATTATGCGATATGACAATTTTCTAAATAACTAAAATCACCAGTGATCACCAATCAGTCATTTGTACAATCAGAAAAATATTGAACAAAAGACTAATTAATTGCACAATTCAATTGACTAAATAGGACAAACAAATGACTACGACAGATACATAATTATACAGTAATAAACCGTTCATTTTATCAATACCACAGCATAGAATTTCTCCGATTTTATCGTTCCCTTCAAAATTCTTCTTCGCCTCCAGGATGAATTTCTCGTCCTGGTCTACCAAGTCTACTTTTGAGAAGAAACGTTGCAGAAGATTCTTAGTAATTCGTCCAATTCCAGATCCACAATCCAAAGCATACGAGGCTCCAGGAGCGTCCGGTAGCTAAACAAAGACAAAATCAAAATTGTGTTTTTGTTATCGGCGAAAACAAAATATCCAATTTGAAGTGTAAGTAAAATTTCAAATCAAATAATTTCGACAACTAAGACAAGCGGTCATGGTTTTTTTTATGCGACCGATTTCTCGGCACTCGGCATCTGCAAGAAACCCGTTTGTGCGAGACCTCGGCCTGGACCACCGATGTCCGATTTTTCAAAAGGACATCGTACAAACACAAAGTGTATTAGGTGGGGTCACCCCTCTGATGTTAAACTTGGCTGCATTTTTGATATTATGTTGTTGCAGGCCTGCTGAACAAGTTTTGCGAAGGTCCGAAGTCTAACGGTTTGGCCGCTAGAAATACACGGGGAATGTGCTACTATGCCCAATACGCTGACTTACTTTGAATAGAGTTTTGAGTAGCCTCTCGGAGTTTTGAACGTCAATCCGGGAGAGGTGACCAAGTCCGCCTAACATTCCATCATCAGTTGGCTCAATTTTGGCCCAGTACTTGGCTGCATCCGAGTAAAAAGGTACATCCTTAACGTCCAAAATATGTGACCCTGACGCCGGAAGACATGAAGCTTCGGAATTCTGGCTGTTATCCTTTTCTGTCATCTCTCCTCAGTTGACCCTTAAATCGTCAAACGACGTTTACGAATTTGTACGTTTTAATGGCTTATTATTATCAGGCATTACTAAGATTTGTCGATAGTGCATAGTGTCGATACAACACGTCCTCTCAAGCAATAACATAGAACTCTTCTTTTCTTCTATGGGGCCGAGTTTAACTCAGGTGGGGGTCGGATCCTATCGGCCTCTTCTTTCACAATCCTATCCTATCCTATCCTATCCTATTCTATCTAAGGGTTGAATAATTGAATAAATTAAGGACACCGTTTCTACCCAGAGAGTGGAAAGCTTTCAGAGTTGAGATTTTGGTCAAAGGTGGGGCGAGGCCAGACTCGGACGCAGACAATTTGTTTCTTAAAAAAGCCGTCAGGGGAAGTTATTTATGAATTTTTTAAGTGAGGTCGTCATTTGGTGTAGAAAAATTTTGAACAAGAATACGATTTTTCCCTTGTTCATTTTTTCGAGGACGATGGACGGTGGATAATCCGCCAGATACGTCGACGCTACTGGGTGGTATCGAAAATCCTGACGTATCCTTCATTTTGTGCACACCACCTCTAAGTCTGGGTTGCAGAAATTAAACGATATTACTCCTCTGGCGTAATCTAAAAAGGAAACCACTATTAAGAAAGCTATCACTACTAAAATTTGGCAAACCAAAACATAAATAGACAGTATTTTTGTAAAAAAAAATCTGGAGTAGAATAAACCATGCCAAGACCAAGACGATGATGAACACGAATAAAAAAGACAACGTTAGCCCTCGTCACTTGTGTGTTCTACAGGGTGTCCCAAAAGAATATACCGGGTTTCAAAAATTCACTGTATGGAAAATATTGACTAAAAATTCAAAAAAAAATTTTTTATGGAAATTTCGAAAGGACTTGTTTTTTTTACAATTTTTACATTTTTCGATTAGTGAAAGGTGTTGTCGCAATAACGGTCTTTGCCCTCCCACCGCTTAATGACGTTATTAGCATGGGCCATTTCGATTGCTTGAAACCGAATTCTAGGCATCTGCTCGTCGAAACATGATCTTTTCATGTTTCGAAATTCATTTCCAAAATTCCAAAAATAATTTTAGAAATTTTAAAAATAATGTCCGAGATTTGAAAAGTCATTTTGAAATTTTAAAAGAAATTCAGAAATTTGAAAGAGAAATCAATTTTTCAAAAAAAAAATTCAATCTTTCAAAAATAATTTTAAAAATTTCAAAAACTGTTTTCAAAATTTTTAAAATTATATTTAAAGCTGTGGAGATCTCGAAAAGACTTGGAAAGAAATATCGACGGGCAGGTTCGTGGAATTTGGTTTCAAATAATCGAGATGTCCCATGCCAATAACGCTATTGGGCGGTGGGAGAGCAAAAATTAGAAGGGCCGTTATAGCAAGAACACCTTTCACTAATCGCAAAATTTAAGAATTGTAAAAAAAAACAAGTCCTTTCGAAATTTCCATAACAAATTTTTTTTTGAATTTTTAGTCAATATTTTCGATTTTCGAAACAGTGAATTTTTGAAACCCGGTATATTCTTTTGGGACACCCTGTATAATGTCCATCGTCAGAGACGTTACTATTTCTCGTATTGTAATTGTATGTACTATATTCTTTTCCTCGCGACTGAAAGAAAAGATCAATTAATACAATATTATTATTAATTACAAGTACTACAAAGTTTATTATTTAGACTTAGTGAGAACCAATGAAAGTAATACTTTTACAAAACGGAATTAAAAGTCGTACAAAATGAGGACCAAGTAATTTTTCACAGATCCGATCAACACCAGTCAAATTCCTTAAAGTTGAAACTAAAACCGTTTTACGTTCACAGCCATTTTATCAACGACTATCAAACTCACATCATATCCAAATCCTACTACGAATTCAAACTGAAACCAATTCCAACAAATATTTATTTCATACAGTATTCAAGTTTGTAAAAAAAATTACTATTTCATATCCAGCAGTTGGGAAGTTATGTTTAACTGTTAACCTTTGCTCACGCTGCGTGCATAAAGTACAGATTAATTCATTCCTTAGAAAATGCTGTTTACTATTTTCTTTGGACAGGAATCCAACCACAAATAATATTTTAGCGAAAAGGAACAAACTTCACTCGTATGAAATTTTGTACAAAAATGAAAAGTACCCCCGGTCCTGCTAATAATGTCTAATCTTTCGAATATTCGAATTCTGTATAATGTAGCAACTATTCAAATAAATCGTATTAAAACTGGGAAATCCACTGGAAAAGTCCGTTTGTCTTGTTGATACCAAATCGTTACTGCACCATGAGTTTTCTGTAAATAGAAATGACAATAATATTAGACTCTTTAATCGGATCACCTTCGCATCATGTGTGAAAGAATAGTTGCAAGTATGAATTTTAAAACTCAACCTATTCAGCTGTAATAGTTGAACCGTTAACTGCCTCATGATCTCCATTTTCACCATTGGAACATTTGCTGGTGCTATCGGGCTCTGTGCAAATTTTCTTTGAAGGTGGTTCTTCATCCAGTAGATCTTCAGCTTTCTTCTTTTTCTTCACCAAATGCGAAATGTCATTGACCACTGGTGGGTTAGGATTTTTCACTGGGCTTGCCCTTAGAATCAGCTCTTGCTCCTGCTTTTCTTCCTCGTTCACTCGAACAGCATCTTTTTCCGCATCCAATGTATCAGTAATCTTTTCTTGGAGTTCGGGAAGCAATGCCTTCAATTCTTCAATTTCCGCAATGTCAGCATTCTTGTCCAGACCGTTTTCATCAGTAGCCTTAACGGCAGCGCTCTTCTTTTCTAAATTCTCAATTCGTTTCTCTATTAATTCTACTGCTTTCTTGAAACTTGATATTGCGTCGTCATATTTCTTGTCGAAGGAATATGCAATTCCAAGTTGGAAATAACACTGAGCAATCTCACGGTTATCATACTCTTCAATTTCACGAAGAATGGCCAAAGCTGTGTTAATTTCTTCAACTGCTTGTGAGTACTGCTCAGACTCAGTCGCTACTTCTCCAAGCGTTGAATGGACGAGTGCCATCTTATTTCTATAATCTTTGAGTATGTTTTTCAGTTCTTCCTGTTCAGCAGTCTTACCACTCTCATTCTCATTTACTTCTGAAACTTTCTGGGTTGCCTCTTCTACTAAACGTGTATATGAAACTTTGGAAACTTCCAGCACTTCCCAGGCCAATTCCAAGTTTGTCGGTTCATCTTCTTCAGGCACAGTAACATCGGGATCAGCTTCGCCGCCAGTTCCCAAGGAAGTGGAGGGCCTCTCGTCATCGTCATCGACTAATAAGACATTTTCAGTCTTATTAGTATCCACAGTTATCTTTTCCTCCTTTTCATCTTTCGTTTTAACAGATGCTTCACCGTCGGCATCTTCTTCGTCGTCGTCATCTTCCTCCATTTCTTCATCTTCATCATCACTGTCTTCTTCTCCAGACTTGGTAGTATTTGCCCCAGTGGGTTGATTTTCAAAAACATTCAAATCAAATCGGGCATGCTCCAGTAATGATTTTCCGTAGTAGTAATGAGCGTCGGCACTGTCAATTGAGAAAATTCCAACGGCCTCGGAGAACAGTCTACATGCTTCGCTAAGTGCAGTAACCGCCTGTGGAATTTCCTTGATACAAAGGTGGCGCTTTCCCCGAACAAGAGCAGTCGTTGCGGCTTTCAACGTGTCCGACTTTGTTTCGATCTCAATCTCTTTCTCCATCCTTCAGTTTCGACGGTACTGACACTGAATAGAATATAATATGAACAATATGACGCAAAACATAACGCATACACAAGTCTAGTGGTTAGACGGATTTCTAACAATCTGATCCCTATAAAAATAAATAAAAAATAACAGACGGTGATAACTAGTCGGAAATATTTAAAAAATTTTGTTTGTGCCCGTTGTGCCGGTCTGTGAAAAACTCAAGATCCCATTCATATTTCATATATTGGAAATGTACAACACGTCGCAATCTGGTGTGTCCCGTGTGTTTTGATTCCCGTGGGAACAATTCCAGACAAGCTATACAAAATATTATATAAGTCATAAGTATACAGAGTTTACGAAAAGACTCACAAATCACAATAGGTTTGTTCATTTTTAACGCGGAGCGTGGTTACAAAGATTTATGTCACGGTGAAGCTAAAATCTCTCCAGCATTAGTTTATCGATGGAAAGATGGAAATCGAAATCGTAATTCGAATTCGAATTCGAAAAAAATTGGTATTTTGACCAGAATTGCAATCGGAATTTGAATTGGAATAAAAAAAATTAACATCGGAATTCGAATTCGATTCGAAATCGGAGAAAATAGTATTTCGAATTAAAAAATCGGTATTGGAATTCGAAATAATTTTTTGAATTTCCATCGCTGGTTTAAAAGGACATAATTTATTATAGCAACCATATTTATAATTTGGGTTCTTCCAGAATCCACTAAAAATTGTAATTAAATTGCTTTCGTTATTAAGCCAACTAAAAACTAAATAAATGCTGAATAAATCTTAGTTCGACTGTAACATAAATGTTTTGTAACCACGCCAAAAAATGAACAAACAATTGGGTGACTTTTCGCAAACACCCTGTATAAGACGACACTTTCGCATAGCGTACTGTATGTCAAGGTAAATAACACATCTTGCGTATAGGTATGCCAGTAGTCAATATAATTTTCAAACTCTCCAATTCTGCAAATAATGAAATTTCGAAGGGCAACCCCGTGGCAACCAAATAAGAAGTGCATGGACTGAATGAGAGATTTTCGACCTTTGACGTCATAGTCGTGATGTAAACAATGAGATGCTTATTGGAGAGATCAATTTCTATTTCCCACTCTCGTAATAAGCACCAACTACCAACGGATCAATACAATGTGACTACTGGCATACCTTTATAGAGGAGGACGCCGTCAAGGTTCCTTGTTGCATGAAATGTATGAGCCGACCCGTGAAGTTGAAATTACAAGAATGAAAGTGTGAAGCGAAATTAACACACTGTGTGATAGAGCCCGGGTCAGAACAACCAAGCTTGGTAGCGGTAAGAAAGGCGAAGGCTTAAACTGTCCACTAACTTACTCTACTCTCTAGTGTTTTAACTATTTGGCTTCCAAGTCGGCCGAACCACGTTGTGCTAAAGTACACATTACATCAGCTGCCCGATGTCATCCTCAGATGCAGTGCAAAATGCAATGTAAGTTGACGGGTTGAAAAGACAAAACAAATCCATCGTAATGGAATTTCCCTCTCATTTCTCCTCTATGTAAATGTCAAAGCTAAACGATTCACGAAAATGTGGAGAAATGGGTTTAAAATCTGTCAAGTAAGTTAAGATGGCAGCTTTAGCGTTAACTTTAACTAAAGATAGACCTGCAGGAAGACTAAAGTGTCGATTATATGTGGCAGTTTAGCTGGTTCATAATGACTTCTTAAAACTTTTGCCCGAATCAAATGGGAAAAGGTAATTGACCCAAATTGGAGGACTGCAAAATGAACACTGGACAGTGGACACTCAATCGAATTCCAGTTGTTACTGCAGTTTAGCGGCTCTGCCGCATGAAATCACCACTTCGTTTAAATTGTGTGGTCATGAATTGAATGAAAAATAGTCCCGTCACAAATACACATCGGGAGACTAATATCACCACAACACGTGACGCATTAAAATTAAAACACAGGACACTTGCCTTAACCTCCGAAATACTACTTTTAGTTTTAATGTATTATTCAAAATAACAAAATTAATTTTTTTGTGCACAAGCTTGTCTTTTAAGTTTATCCCGCCCAGTGCGGTTGCCGCTGTCGTGAAACGTTGTGGTCAAGAAACAAGAATATTCAATCCTAATCCTCCTATGATAGATACATTTCTGGAGAAGTACTCCGGAAGCCGGTCAAGACACCCAAATAAATTACGTTAATATGATATGAGATTTCTGCGGTAAAGTGTAACTCACCATTTACTGTCATTGTCTTTTCGTGAGGACCTTGACCTTACTATAATTATATTGATTGAGCGTTGTAGACTTGGTCGGCGTGCTGTACATGACATGGCTACGACTATACTGACAAAGGACTGGCCCGACGTCTAAGTGAAATGTGAAAATTGAGATAATTTGACAACTCACCCTTTTTCTTGACTGTAGCGTCCAATTTACTGTTGTTTTTCGTCCGACGCTTTGTCTCGTTCGTACGACCCGGACCCGGTTGAATTGTCAACTTTTAGAGATGATGGACTGTGGACTGTGGTTGTTTGTGGCGTATAAAACGTTCGAAGAGAAAGAATGAGCGAGATAGAGAAAGCGGAGGAGCGAGGCAAAACGAAACAAGAGGAGCTGAAATCTCAGTACACTACTGGCTTCGGCGCCTTTTCAACACTTTTCAAAACCAAATCCGACGTCTATGTCGTGGTCAATCCATGTTATTCTTTTGAATTCTTTCAATCTTTTCAAATTTTGGAAAAGAACTACACATAGCAGGTAGTAAACAGGCTCTGGTAAACTACATTTGCAGGCATTCAAGCATTCGACTTCCAACCTTCCGCTTTCGCTCCTCCAAAAAAGTGATATATAGATACATTCACTTGTAATCGTCAGGAAAGTTGGCCACTTGAAATTCTTCGTTTTGTGTTGTGACTAGAGTTGTAAAATTCCCGGGTATTTAATATGTACAGTGTTTACCCGAGTGCTTGAATCATAACGCTTACACATATGAATAGAATAAGTTTCCCGTTGCCTTGTTGTGTACATTCGAAGCGAAATACGACCTTGATTTTATGTCGTAAGTCGTTCGTAAGACGCGAGTGAAGAGAGGGGAATAGAGCAAAAAATGGACTGGCATAATAAAATTTTGGAATTGCGTGGATGGATTGCGTCACTAGAAATTTACGTGGCATCGAAATTTTTAGCTCAATCCGACCTACAAAATAATAATATAAGGTACGACAATTTTGAGAAATCCCAATACCTGCGACTTTTTTGTTCGTACAGCTTCTTTATAGGATGGTTTTCCTTCTATTCCGTACTACTGTTGTACCGATATTACACGAGATACTGAATTTATAAATGAGATGTCCGGTTATCAATATAACTTAACCGGATACCAATAACCGGAAGGCCGGAACTACACATTCGTGAATACCTACATATCATTTCACTGTTTTGGAGGAGGTGTTGTCTTTTGTCTATGACTCCCAGTCGGGTGTGGTGAGACACCGGTAATGTGAGTTTATATTCACACCTAAGACCTCTTATCCCTCATACACAGTTTATCTTCATTAAATTAGGCTTTTTGTTGAGTGTTATTCTTCTCTTCTTCTCGTTTTAAGTAATTTAGTTACAAGTCGGAATCGATGTCACTTACTTTTAATTCAATGTTTCATTTTTGATGTTTACCTTGTGGGAGCTATGATTATTGATGACTATAATAAAATTACATCCAATCCAATCCAAATCGGGCACAACCTATAAAAAAAAATCAGCTCGATCCGCCGGAGCGTGGGAAGCTAAACTCAAACACGATGAGCGATATGCTCGTGGCCGAATGAGGAACGGTTATATCGGAGGTTAATCGTTTCCAGCCGCAATCCCAATCGCATATGACATGCACAATAAAATTATGATATTGGCTACATCTAATCTAAATAAAGTCACTTCGTAGAAGAAAAAAAATACAAAAACTACAATTTGTAGTAAGATTTCGGTAATTTATGGGCCAAGATGCCGACATGATTTTATTTCGTATAAGTTTTATTTAGACGATTCATTTTATTTGTTCTTTATATTAATACTTTTAAACCTCACTTCTCTCGAATTTCATTCAATATGATCGAACCCGCATGAAGTAAAAACAGATTTCCTTGAAAATTACGAGACTTAAATCTGAATTATTCCGGGGTGGATACAATAAATCTTTCAATGTTCCGTTTGTCGATGACTATCATGAGTTCTATCATCGTCCGGATTAATCTTGTTGTCCTTTATCATCAGTTCCTCGTCAACCTTTGGGAATTCTTTCATCTCTGCGGACACACTCTTTAGCTTATGAAGAGTTGGGACATCTGGAATTGGAATAATATCTTCTGGGTCACTCGTCTCATCATCATCTTCTTCTTCCAACTCATTTGCGTCCAACGTGTCGAAAGTCTCAGCAGATAATGAGTCCTCCTGAAACATGTCCCGGAATCACGCCGAAATGAATCAAACGTAACTGGCATAGTATTTGAAATTAAATTGTTATTACCACAGAATCCCCTCCTGACACCTCATTGAAATCCCTTGGAGAATTATCATTACAATCAACGCAGCTACAGTTTGAGATCAGCTCCACATTTTTTGCAACGTGGTAATATTCTCCGGTAGCAGGTTTTGTGCAATTGAGTGTTACCTGAAGGATATATAATTATGGAATTGGAATATTTAGTTCAGCTCCAGAATAAAATCAAATCAACAGTACTCTATTATTTAAATTAAATGCCTTACGACTAGTCGAATAAATAAGGGGGGCATGGGTGGGTATTTCCTTCGGGCTGTCCGTGAATAACGCTTTTCCTTATTACAGATATCTCTGCACAATTTCACTGAATTTATTATTAATATTTATTATTTAGACGTTTAATTCAAACCAGAGAACTGCAAGAGATATTCGTCAATACAGAGCCTAATTCATAGAT
>JAQFYE010004492.1:0-13310 GCA_034694305.1 Protaphorura glebata
CGTGACAGATAATTTTATATGCGTCGGTCGCCCTTCTGAGGCAGCCAGGGACGGGATGACTTAAATCCTAGTATTTTTATTCTTATTTTTATTCTTATACTAGTATTAGGGTGACCGAATTCTAAAAAAATGTGGTTCGTACATGTTATGTTTTCTCGTCACTTGAATAAATTTATCTAGCTACTCACATACAGGGTGTCTACAAAAAGTCGCACATTTGTTTGATCGATTTTTTGGCGTAGATATGAGCATTTATGTTGCAGTCAAGGTGAAAAAAATTCAACATTTACTCTATCAGCTTAAAATGAATATATTTTATTCAAATGACTAATTTTTATAACTTGGGTTTCTTCAAAATCCATCAAAAATTGTTATTAGATTAAATTGTGTTCGTCCTACTTTGATAAAATACATCCTCAATAAATTCTAGCTTGGCTGTAACATTAATCGTTAAGCCAAAAAATTGAATAAACAAATGTGCGACTTTTCGTAAACACCCTGTATAATGTATCCAATCCAATCAAACCGAAAATGGTAGGAAGCAGCGTAGGGTTGACCGAATTCGTCCTGACACTGGACTTTTCATCGCTTTATCTGTTGGACTGCGACGGGAAACGAGAAGTTTAATTGTTATCGGAAACCTGGACTGCCAGACCGTGAATATACAGGGTGGCCCCGAATGATGTAATCAACTTCATTTTGCTATAACTTTCGACCAACTATTCCGAATTAAATGAGGTTAGGCGCAAATTGACGCTGAAGAACTAAATTGATTTATCAAATTTACTGTGGTGATTTTTTTATCATTGCGGTAATGGGTGCGGAAAAGGGGTTTTTCAGACAAGAATTTATAAATTCGTAAATTCAGAATAGTTGGTCAGAAGCTATAGCAAAATGAAGTTGCTTCATTAGGGAACACCCTGTATGTAAGAAGTTTTGAAAGTTTGGCAGCAAGCTTACTGTGTTCGATGCAATCACGGGTCTTGGTGCCGTTCCACTAACCTGAGGCCCACAATGTTTTACTCACCTCGATCAGCTAAAAGCTAAAACTGGAATGTCTCTTACCACCAAGGGGTAAATACCTACGGAATCCCCTGAAACAAACCTGGTGGATTTTTTAGGGTTAATTTATTGGTATATCGTAAACTTAAACTCCTAAGTGTGACGACTTCAGATTAGTTGTTGGAATGGGTCGAATTGTTTACAATTAATGGATGCGGAGATCGATCGTGACAAGGACGGAGCCAGAGCAAACCAAAAAATTCATTGTCGACAATTAAATACAATCAGTGACCATCAGAAGGAAACAGTAGGGAAGGGAAATCAGAAGTTTCAAAGTGACTATTTCAGAATTACTCGAGTTATCGCCCGCATGAACCGACAGACGTGGGTGATTACAAAAGATCCGTTCTCTCCTAATAATTCGATTATTTCAATTAAGAACTACTACATTTTGTAGCGCAAATATGTATATGTAGTATCAAAATACAAAGCTCGAGCACATTTGTAGACACAATATCCGCGCTACCTAGAATATGTATGGTTCTTGAACTTTCGCTCTATTTAGAAATGGTTCTTGTGTTGTTTAGTTTTCTAGAAGATTTTGACGAAATGATACTAGTTTTGCTTAACCTTGATCTGAAATTCGAAAATGATAGATTTTAGCTACAACACAGACCATAATGAATATACTTTGAGTCTAAAGCAAGTTATACTTTTGGATTATTGATTCGAACTCCACACCCGTAATATGTAATTACATCCTTGTGTGAATCTAACAAATAAATGGTGGGAAAAGCTCCACTCGCTATTCTCCAACAAATCATAGCAGCAGTCTCAGGCGGTTTTCATTCAGCAATGCATATTTTGATTTGATCGTCACCCCTACATGAGAGAAGTGTTCCATACAAAACCTTGTCCGTACAATTATTATGACACACACAACGAGACGGACAATAAGTTCAAGGTTTGATTTCCCCCAATATCCGCGGACAATAGAAGGGTTCATCCCTTCAACTTCGTCCTTTCTCTCTCCTGCGGCTTCTCTGCTCTTCTATTAGTCATTCTTAATTTCATTTGGACAAAATCACAATTGTCCCTTAAAAAGTAACTGTCGGTAGAAGAATTGACAATAACCACTAAAAGTATGTCCTAGACAGTCGCAAGCGGATTGTTTGCATTCAGTGTTATGACGAACTATTCACTTATCTGTTTCAATTTAGCAGCAATATACTTTCACCGGACCAAGTGTCGAACGTCAAACGTTTAGCTCAATTGCGCTTCCAATTGTATTCATTTCATTAATTGACGGATTATCTTCAAATTCGGCATACGTTACCAAGGGGTCCTTGGCAATTTTTGACAATGTCTGGGACTCACGATTGACATCCGGTTCTAGCCGGAACAGGCGTTAAATGTCAAACATATTGTTCAATTGCGCTTGCAATTGTACCGGTTTCATTAACTGACAGATTATGTTAAGATTCGGCACACGTTATCAAGGTGTCCTTGGCTCTTTCCGACAATGTCTAAGACAGACGTTTGACATCCGGTTCTAGACGGAACTCGGTTAAATGTTAGACGTATTGTTCAATTGCGCTTGCAATTGTACCGGTTTCATTAACTGACAGATTATGTTAAGATTCGGCACACGTTATCAAGGTGTCCTTGGCTCTTTCCGACAATGTCTAAGACAGACGTTTGACATCCGGTTCTAGACGGAACTCGGTTAAATGTTAGACGTATTGTTCAACTGCGCTTTCAATTGTACCAGGAAAGATTATGTCAAGATTCGGCATACGTTATTAAGGTGTCCTTGGCTCTTCCTGACAATGTCTGAGACCGACATTTGACATCCGGTTCTAGCCGGAACAGGCGTTAAATGTCAAACATTGTTCAATTACGCATCCAATTGTATCGGTTTCATTAACTGACAGATTATGTTAAGATTCGGCACACGTTATCAAGGTGTCCTTGGCTCTTACCGACAATGTCTAAGACAGACGTTTGACATCCGGTTCTAGCAGGAACAAGCGCTAAATGTAAGACGTATTGTTTAATTGCGCTTCCAATTGTACCGCTTGCATTAACTGACAGATTATGTTAAGATTCGGCATACGTTATCAAGGTGTCCGTGGCTCTTCCTGACAATGTCTGAGACCGACGTTTGACATCCGGTTCTAGCCGGAACAGGCGTTAAATGGGTAACGTATTGTGCAATTGCGCTTCCAATTGTACCGGTTTCACTGTACTCGAGGTACCTCTTTCGGACATTGTCGATAATTAACTTCACGTCAGGTGCATCCATGGAGTATGACTTAAATTTCAAACGTTTTCTACGATTATGCTTGCGGTTGTACTCGTTTTTTGGCCTTCTGGCGATCAGTAGATGTCTGCCTCTAACTCACAACACCTTTGGACGCTCACCTACTCTTCGGCGACATTTGCGACGAATTTCGACAGTCAGTGGCTGTCTGTTACCTTTCTGTCTCTTTTTCTCTATCAGGTCGCCTTTCGCATCTTCACTGCTCGCAGTTTATTTAGATAATAATATGAAATAGTTTTACGAAAGCCCTCAGGAGTCATGTAAATTCTCAGTTAAGGTGCGTTCTTCACTCGCCTTTCACTTCGGTTCTATCTCCGTAATACATCTAGTTTAATTTGGCCTGCGTCCAGTTGAGGTCAAACCTTCAAATTTCTTTATTGGGCATAAAATTCAGTATTACTTGTTTTCAAAAAGGTAAGTTTGATTTTTGTCCTCCAAGTAACGAAACCAGAAACCACAGCCTGAAAATTCAACAAATGGGGCCCAGTGGTCCATAAGAAGTGCCCAAAGTCCTGTCGTTTGGAAATAAAGAAATTTAGTTTGTGGAATTTCTTTTTCAAAAGACGGGATGGTTGAGCTTCGCTTTTCTGTGGTAGAACCGATGACGGGATGACATATTTCCTAATTTTAAGGATTTTGTTTGACCGGTTTGGAGAAAGTCGGATTTTCACTCGCAATGCATTTTTAACGAGAATACCAGATTTTTCTCTCCAAACGCCTTGCCAGTGAAAAATCGACTTTCTCCAAACCGGTAACAAAATTTTGAATATTGCAAAAAAGATAGCAGCAATTGCTTCCAAGTTGACCCGATTGCTCAAGTTTTGCAGGAGTTCTTGACTTTAGTTTCTTCCCACTGTTTGGGACATCTAAGTCTTCTCGAACGAAAAATACGCGATAGCATTTGAGGACGCCTTGTCGGCGAATGTCAATGTACAAACTTAGGACGGAACGAAGATGTCGGATGTACAAAGTTCAATCTAGAAAATAATATTTGAGCATTTCTTAATTCCAGACTGGTAAATAATAAATGACGGATATTGTTAAAATAGGCTAAATAGTAACAAATCCAAATCTACTGGTTGGTAACTCGGTCCTCATTTAAATGGATTAAACATGAAAGACCTTTATCAAAGTTATTGAGTTTTGAAGGAAAAGTATTGTATATGCTCCACTGTGAGGGAAGTGGGGTTTGTGTAGGATTCAAAGCCCATTCCAACGTCAGACTTTTAATGGAATCGTGGAAGTAAGTGGAGTGGTCCCGCAGGCTAACTAATCCTGAATGACGTAGGTTGTGACTTTCTCTGCTTACTGCACGGTGGTTGTGGCCTTTCCATCAATCCCTAAATAATTAGTACTGGGTTGGTTGCGTGCATTATTTTAAGTATAGTTAGTACACTTAAATGAAAGACCAACGACAACTAGGACCACGCAGAATCCTTCACCCAATTCAGTGTATTCCACTTAATTGAAACCTGAAAAGACAAAACCAAGAGGTTAAAAGTAGCAGGACTATATCGTTTCCTTTTTACCACCGCACGGCTTCTCTTTCTCGACACATACTTCCAAACTTTAGGTTTCTTTCTAAGTCAAGCTTTAAGGTTCCTTTTAAGCAAAAGAAGTTCTGTGGAAAAGAGACAGAAGAGAGAGAAGGCTGACAAGTTGAACATAGACAAACGACATTCGACCCACGAAGAATCGATAAAACCTCCGCTGAAACTCCCTTGAGAATGTTACGTTGCTTTCCTAAGTATAAGTTTGTTAAGTAGGAGGTACTTTCTTTCCTTGACCTTCATTTGACCTGTAGAATTTTTTTCAGAGATGCGCGGTTTCATTTTTTGGACTTCTACTTTTCCACACCTAGCCTAATTGTCATGATTCCAGGTGACGTGAGAGCCATTTGTATCATTTCTGCAGCAGTGCATTCACCTTTCGGTTTCAAATATAAGCAGCTGGATTCTGAATTAGACAGGACATGGCGACCCTTTTCACAATAAGCCTTATTTATTTTATAATTTTCTTTAACAAACTCTAGTTACAATGTACAATCGTTGGGTAATAACAAGGTAAGTGCGTAATTAGATTGGGATTTCGTGATAAACAGATATTTTAAAGTGTGAGGAACCGGACTTTCTCCTGTCACTTAAATCTCACAAGTGAACTTTTAAATAGTGGTAGGTTGCAACGTGATTTTATTCCGTTCAGAGTTCATTCAGATTTTTGATTTCGTAAAAAAGTTTAAAACATTCTTTAAATCCTGTGAAACCCTACATAAAACCTTCACTCAACCAATGAAGAAAACCCCACAGGGCACCACACCCGCCGTCTAGAAGGACGATGAACTTCCGACGACCTCAGTAATCTAGGGCAAGATTGGATTTTGAAGTGGAGTAGAACTAGCTCCTGAAAATAGGATACACAAACTTCCAAAATACTGGAAGTATAAATATGTATGTGTGAAGTGGTTGTGAGTGAACAGTGACTTTACTCTGAAGTAAGCTTACACAGTAACCACCACTAGAATGAGATTATATGTCGCCATATCATGATTCAAGTCCTACAACTTTTAGTAAAACAACATTTCAGAAAGTTAAGACTTCAAATCCATATCCCTCTATCCAAGACATAGATCTTCGGACGTTGTAAAAATGCGAAAGTAGTTTTTATTTTGATTATTCCCCATGCTGGATTATCTCATATTTCTGAGCTACGACACAGTCCGTCTATACAGCAGTCCAGAGTGAAATCATAGTAAACTTTGTTCTGTGAATACAGTAGTAGTAGTCATCGTGAGTCCAGGAAGAGAGAAGTGGATGGGCAAGGCAAGCACGCTCCATGATCCATTTCAAGGATGGTAGATGGATGTCCGTGCCCACCCGCTTGCCTTTCACTCGACTTCCTGCGGAGAAAACTACTTAATTTTACTTTCCCCCGCGAAGGTTTTCCTTCTCATTTTTTTCTTGACTCCAGAAGTCTTTTCTGTTTTCTCCTACAAGGAGAGAAAGCGGATTAAATGGAATGAAAACCTTCTTCTATGGAACGTTTGATGCTGCTATGTAATCATATGTTCTAGACAACGGGTGTTTATAGACTTTCTATACAGACTGCATTATGATTTTATAATCTCTGTCCCTCATTTATATTCTTATGACAAACTGTATTAAAACCGTTTTTCTCAACCAGATCTTTCCATTGCATCTATTCCAAATATAATTATACCTCATTTAATTTACATTTGTTGATAAGAGCATCGTAGCATTAAAGAAAATTGGTTTCAGATTTTGGACTTCCCAGCTTTCAATATTCAACTGCCTACCGACATCAAACACGTGTTCAGTAAGTCACGGGGTGTGCACTGGTGTACTTCAGGATATTGACGCAAGAACTCCGGTGGATAGAAACCTCTTCAATACAATCACCACACCATATTTGGTCGTAATAGCGAAGTCGCATTATTTCAGATATTGCGCAAGTACCCACAGTACCCAGTCATATTTTTGTAAAGGTAACACTTGGGAAAAATTTTGGGATAGGAAAGTTGGGTACCACGAGGATGCCCAATGATGGTCAAACGAAATTGAGTGCAGTAATGCATTCGTCAAAATGATGCGTATTCTGAACCTGCATAGTAGGGTTGAGAAATTTCTTCCTCGTAGAAATAGACTACATATAAATCATTATTTGGCTAGGAATATGTGATATCTAAATTGTGTCATCACACAACTCAGGATAGACCAGAGTATAGTCCCCAGTGGTTTTTCCAGTTTAAACTTACACTATTTTATTAGTTCATTTTATATCTGGTCTATAACACATATGAAGAAAACACGAACAATAGTTTGGAGATCAGCATGCGTAGGTATTCCGTCTGCGTGTACTCGTAGGCAGTGAGTTCACTCCTTTCCATCACTAATGTTCTTTTGACTGAGGAATCCAGAATCCAGGACTGCTTTCTCCGTCAACTTGACTCATCTCATTCCATTCCCCTTCTCTCAGCTTTTTCATTAGGCCAACCCACACTTCACTCACTCACTCCACTTTCACCAACCAGCGTGGGATGGCCGGAACGGGAGAAAATATCACCTTGAGGAATCAGAGTGACGCAAATTTCCCACATACTTCCAAAAATTCATCAATAATCTTGTTTCCAAAAGTGGAAAGGATTTCCTTGGTCCTTTCCAATCCCACCTTGAACTTCCGAGCCCATTAACATAAAGCAATGATAGAAATTGTATGTTCCTATTTATTTATTTAAACTTGAGACTTAAGCCAAACCAACCGAATCCCTAGCCATCATTATTAACATACATTGTGATTTCGAAAACAATCAACCAGTTATATCACCAAAGGACTACGGCGGATTGCTTATGTGTTGACCTACTGAACAACTTTTGAGAAGGTCCGAAAGCGGAAAGTCTGACTGTTCGGTCGCTGGAGTTACACGAGGGGCACGTGCGGGGCCCAACCCTTAGAACATACTATTGAATTTCTGGCGCCCAAACGGTGCGTCTTGTTGAAGCTTCTTTATTATTGTCTGGATAGATTTCACATTGACGCACGAAAGAAAAATAATTATACAAATTCATACAACGTCTACCAAAAGGACATACGTGTTTTGACTTTCAATTAATGTTGGTTTCAAAAGTAGTAAAAATTGATTCTGACATTCCACGTTATCAGAAAACGTTCTATCTAAAATTTAATTTTAATTTCATGCAATCAATCCTAAGGCAAAATCCCATCGTCAGCCTCAAGTTTACAGTTTGAGTTACAGAAGAAATCAGCAATAATGAATACCTATCTCAACAATGTACGTAAATATAAACGGCAGTATATCATCAGGCAGGATAGTTGTGAACGCAATATTTTAGAAAGACATTTTCCAAATTTGAATATGCTGCTCTGCCTACTCTTATTTGGTGGAGCCGTTTAACTCCTGTTAGATAAATTAAATCCTCCACAGGCTTTCCGTCTGCCTTTTGTAGCTTATTCTTAATTGCATATCTGTATTGTATGCTAACTTTTTCAATATCTTGTTTGGTTATAAATGTGCGGGTGCTGGGTGATCCATATTTTGTAGTGTTAACTTAAGCATGAGGGGAGGGCCACTTGTGCGAATAGTTGATTTTACAGAGTGGCTCATAACCTTTGTCCCCTACTCCGCAGCTCAATCAGGAAGAGTCAAATAAAAGATATGCATTTTGTAGATGAGTTCTGCTTTTAAACCTGATGGGCGGCATTGACGAGAACTTAAGTAAAATGGCATGAGAAGATCCTTAAGGAAGGATCGACTAAAACACACGAAAAAATAATTTATTCGAAGAATCTACCGATGCGATCCCATTTGCTATATATTATTACATTTCTTGAGATATCGTTCGACCGGTTTGGAGTTAAGTCGATTTCACTTCAAATTTAAATACTGCAGACTACAACAGAACAATATGTGTAAGAACGGCGAAAGTAAAAGTGAGCATTTTTCGCGGCCACCCATCGAATCGGGAAATAGATAATTTAATCTCATTCGTCCTTCGTGGGTTGCCCAAATAACCAGAAAAAGTGATGATAGAAAGTCAGTTTATGTACTTGAAAATTTTAATGAATTCCACATGTCCCGGTCTTCTGCTGGTCTAACAATAAGCCACAGAATACCGTTCAAAATTTCTGGATAAACCAATGGACCGGGGAAATAAAAATCATCTGCACACATTCTTTTCTGGGAGTTACGTCGGAACTCACAAATATGTACGAATATGACTGCTTGTCTGGCCCTGCATGAATTATTATTTGTGACGTTGGTACATACAAGTTATCTGTATTGTGTCTCAAAATTATTGAAATTAATAATGAAAAAACGAAAAATGACGGAATTAGTGGAAGATGAGAACTTAGATGAATTGAAGGTCCGGTGGGCTACCAACTGCATCCCCGTCAATAACGGTAATCTCGCAAATCTCGATTCCCGTACCCCGTATTACTTATACTGATACCCCAAATGTAAGCTGGACTCTCTCTACAACAGTAAACAATCTTCTATCATGTCTGAGAAATTTAGTGACTATGTATGTGTTTTCAGCGATCATCACGATATTTCTTCATTTAGTGGCTCTAGGTTTGTATCCTCGACTTTCCACGAGGGAAGAAAGTAAGGAGCTCCGTGGGCTACAACGAGTTAAGAGTGTCTTGTTGAAGTTGACGTTAGTCTGAAATGAAATTGTACGAGCATTACATTTGCGCTGCATTGGATCGGAGTAGTGACAGTGTATTTGGCTGAGCTGAACAGAGAAAACTGACAGTGCAGTCGGAGTGGGTGGTTTAACAAAAACCGGAGATAGGAAAAGGAAAGGATCATGTTTTTGTTGAAGACATGGAAGAAGAAGAAAATGAGGAGGAATTTGGGTGAATCGACCAATTCTTCGACCCAGACCAAACCAAGTTGCGCCTGAATTCTGCATTCTTCTCAGTGTGTAGTGTGGGAGAGCAAGCAGCGCGTCGGGACCGAAAGAGTATGTTACAGTTTTTGTGCGGGTGGTTTTCAGGATCCAGTGCCGCCGCAACGATGGTTAATGATGGGCCTAAAGACTGGTGACAGTCAAATTGGTCGGATAAAGTTATCTACGATGAGCTCATGCTCACTTTTAATGTGTTCATCCTGAGTAACCAGTCCTAAACGTATTATGTCGAATTATGATTGGGTATTATTTATTTGGTGAAACTTAATCACATTCCTTGCAAAATGCGAATAAAAATTACTCATGGATTTACAATATACGTATTACTTAAATCCATCTTATCCATATCCATAATCCATATCTTTACGAGAACATTCACGCGTTTTGACCGAATTACCGAAATGAATATTAAAGTCAGTCCGATCGATTGGATTCTTTTATTTACGTGTTTTTTCCAAATGCATTCACACATACTCGTTGTTTGTCTCACAATGGTAACAAAAAAAATCTTTTCGTAAATGAGAAACTATAAAATATCAACGTAGCCGAATTGATAAAATACAAAATTTGACAGAGTGGTAATTACATTCCTTGGTGATATTGACGAGTTTTAGATTATCTCCAATATATTTTAGATAACTCCAAGGCCCGCACATAACGTAAACATCAAAGACGCAAACACTGATTTATCAGTTTATGATTCTTTGGTGAGACATTTTGTGGTGATTGCTTTAAAGAATTTTTTTTCCACTTCTTTATTATTAAAGAATGATATATTCCCTATATGATATATCTCCCGAAAACAATAATGTCTATGTTTGACCATCCCCAATGAAACCAACAATGCCAATTAACTCGTTCGTGTGTCGTAGTCATTTGGATTATTCAGCCAATTGTACAATTGACTGGTCATTTCAGTCAATTGTACAATTGGCTAATAATTTTATTCATTTGTATAATCATAAATAAATTGCACATATTTTGTGTCTGTATGGGTTACGGCCGAATTGGACAATGAACTCTTATTGATTGATTGATTGAATGAAAAAAATTATTGTACAATTGTCTAAATCTTCCAAATGACTACGACACATGCATTCTGTAATTTGCGAAAGGAATTATTTCATTTACACTTGGTAATTTTTAGTAGTTTATGGTTCGAATTTATTCAAGTCGCCAACCCCATTGCTCACACAATTGACACATTGATTCAGGAGTGAGAATTGTCGATTCCTGACTTAGAGGTGATATTGCATGTGTACGAGGGCCTAGAAATTGTTGTGACGGGACTTGGCGGTGGCCGTGGCGCGGGTCGTTTCTCCGTCGTCGGAGGATAAAACCTGACTCTGACTCTAGAGAGACAGAAGAGAGAAAAGTAAGGAAGGTGTTGCCATATGCTGCCTTCAATCCTAACTTCTATAAAGCATTCAAGAAATAGAACTCGACTCAAACTCCTCTGTATAACAGAGTAGAGTTTTATTCCACACCGGGGAAAGTAGATAATTTATAGCCCTGTTGCCCAACTGTTCCGTATAAATCTCTCTCACCCGCTTTCTCCTTTAGCTCAACCACTGTTCCGACTACGAGTACGACTACGACTACTGTACGGCTACTACTACTCTATTCTTTTCAAATATGTTCATCGACCGTCTCTCTATCTCTTCAACACCTACATATAAATGCATGTGGTAGTTTGTGTGTGTGTCTATGGATTTCTACACCGTGTCATTATATCATCTCCGCTTGCAAACCGATAACTTTCTCTTCCCTCTGTTGGCTAAGGGAAAGGGCAAGGAGCCATGAAATTCCTAATGTCCCCTCTTCTTACCCCCAAAAATAAATCAAGAATATTCAAGACTCCCGAAACCAGACCGTCACACCCCGTCTTTTTAACTTTCACTTTGCCCCTTTTTTTATTTAGGGTAAGTAAGCGATTCGGCATCTTCCTCCTGTCAGAACTTTCACCGCTACTCTCGCTCTTGTTGTACAGTCGATCCATTGAATTGGTTTATTACACAGTCCATAGCCAAAGCACTCCTGTCACGTGGAATCAATCATGAAATGGCTTCGAGGTTGTATTTTTTTCCGGTTTTTAAGGCGAAGCGAGGGATTTTGCTGGAGACAATTAAAGAAACGTAGGTCAAATTGGTGAAAGATAAGAAGCTAAAACGCTGCGAATATTAAGGTCAGCCGTTTTGAATACCCCAGAAACGTTGAATCGTTCAGGGCGATTTGAACTCTGTTAAAGCGACGATTAACAAGTGAGATGGTAGCCCTTTCAAGAAACCTTGTATTCGCGTGGTTTACAGATGATTTATTGCGAAAGTTCAAAGAGCTGACATTTATAAACCAATTTTGTTCAAGAATTAACAAACACATTCTTCAAAAATTACTACCAATGTACGAATTGTTTGCATCAAAATAAAAAGAAATTCAAACGGTAATGCTTGTAAATGTGTCAATGCAAACTTGGCAACGAATTGTTTGACAAGGTGTTTCAAATATTTGCATGGCAAAAATTTTAATGTGTGTCTACATAAGAAGTCACTGTACAGAATTGCAGAGCGTCGTCAACTCCGACTGTTTGATAAGTTTAACCAAGATAATTTGACCATTTCCCTACTAGGTAGGGTCACACGCTCCACGAAAATATTAACTGAAAGAATTGATCGGAATTTGAGTCTTCAAGATCTTGAAGCCCATAGCCCATAGCAACTCGAGAGAATTACGGACAGAATAAAAAAATATGCACTGCGAGGGCAGGTGACGACGAACTCATTTTTTGTTTGTTTGTTCTAATTGGTGCTCGAGCACCAATTTTGAAAAAAACAATGGGAATCTAGTTTGTTTGGAGCTTTGACCCTACCTAGTAGGGAAACGGTCAAATTACCTTGAGTTTAACTACTTATTTAACTAATTGGAAAAGAAGCAATAAAATAAAATTGAATATCAGACAATATTAAATTATGTATATAACATACGTATACATTAAAGACGTATCGAATACACTGCGATAATAATTATTCCAGAGCCTTTTTAATTTGTAGTAAAACGTAATGAATGACCGGGTCCTGGTCAAGACTTGTGATCTTAGTCTGCTCGTCAACTTGGCGGATTAGACAGTTTTTATCCATCCAAACTTATAACATGACTCCAACAACGGACGGAGTTTTGCCCGCAATATACAGATATGGTGGTAACCGTTCCTTGCAGGCGTCAGACGGAGACGCATGTTGCACGGCGAAGAGAGATGCCGGGTAATTCGGGGGTGATTCCCATCCTCTTGCCATGCGGTAGCGCATGTACAGGGTGTCCCAAAAGAATATGAACACTTTCAAAAATTCATAGTGTCCAAAGTATGGACCAGATTTTCAAAAAAAGTATTTTTAATAAAATTTCGAAAGGACTTGTTTTTTTAACAATTTTTATATTTTACGATTAGCAAAGCGTACTCCCGATACAACGTCCTCTTTTAATTTTGCACTCCCGGAGCCTAATATCAAAATTTTGAAAATCTCGAAAAAAAAATCCAAATT
>JAQFYE010004493.1:0-13309 GCA_034694305.1 Protaphorura glebata
GAGGAATGGTGGGTGGGACTGGGAATTTTTAAAAGTATCTCAATTTTCCCCGTCCAAGGTTAAGGCCGGCGCCGACAGACACCATGCTTATAAAGTATTGGCAACTTTTTAAAAATATCTCTAGTGATGCATCTGTTTTTTGAATTTTTTAAGGAACTTTCTCCACTTGAGTTTTTCCGTACTACTACTGTATGTGTACTTTTTTCTCATTCTCGTCTACAAGATAAAATAGACTGGCAAAACTTTTAGAGAATATCTGGTTTCACATGTCATTATATAATTTTACAAATTGGCAACTACCTCACTACACTACAGTTCGCGTTAAGATTCAACTAGAGTCAGTGAAAATTCAGAAAATCCCTGCATTGTTTTATTAAGTCGTGCGACGTAATATACGGAGTAATTGCGGATGCCCAGTCCGTCTGTCTGGCCGTTCCGATGAAAGATATAGGATTATCTCCTAAAAGTGCTCCTTACGGATGTTTATGCTCCAAGGTAATCGGCTGGGAATGCCTGGTAAAGCTAGAGCGCTGCGAAACGGTACATGGCTAAGCACGGGATCTACGTATGTTCGTTTCCACAACGAGTAATACAGATCGCAGGCAGCAAAGCTTGAAACACAAGAGAAGCAACAACAACAAAACAACATACAGCCTACAAAATGGACAAAGGCTTTCAAATCAACATTGTGCAAAGCGTCCATGAGCCCAATTCTTTTGAAATAAGAAAAGGTTGAAGCAATTATATAAAAAAATAGTAATGAAAAGAAATGAATGGTAGTGTTGTAAGTGTAAATAGAAGCAATACCTCTTAAACCGATCGGTAAGGAAGCAAAGTACCTTACCAGATGGAGGAAAATAAATTTGGGGAAGCAATAATACAAATTAATTCTCGTAATGAAAAGAAATACACAAGGTTTCAAATCAGCATTGTGCAAACCGTCCATCAAAATAGAAATAGTAAAAAAAAATTCCTAAGCAAAAATAGAAAATAAATTTTGTTATGAAGAGAAATAATTAAATCCTTGGAAATGTGAATAGAAGCGATACCTCTTAATCCAATCGGTAAGGAAGCGCAGTAGCTGAATACATTGAGGAAAACAAAAACTGTGGAAGCAAGAATAGGAAATAATGTTTGGAATGAACAGAAATGAATGATCTGAAATGTAAGTAAAAGCGATACTTCTTAGACCCATTGGTGAGGAAGCACAGTGCCTTAGTAGTAGATTGAGTAAAAACGGTTGTGGAGGCAAGATTATGAAATAATTTTTGGAATGAAGATAAATTAATGATATACATTTAAGTACAAGTAGAAGCGATACTTCTTAAACCCATTGGTAAGGAAGCGTAGTAGTTTAATAGATGGAGGAACAAAAACTGTGGAAGCAATAATAAAATGTCATGCTCGTAATGTACAGAAATTAATAATATACTTTTTCAGTGTAAGTAGAAGCGATACGTCTTACTCCCATTGGTAAGGAAGCGCAGTAGTTGAATAGATTGAGGAACAAAAACTGTAGAAGCAGTATTAAAAAATCAAGCTCGTAATGTAAATTAATCTACTTTTGAAGTGTACGCAGAAGCAATACGAGGGATACTTCGTAAACCCTATTGCCAGGAAGCTAGCCAACGCAATTGTAATTTGCTTCTACCCAAAACTGCGCGACTTCTTCTTAGTTTACAACTATTTTATTTCCGTGTAGTTTTGACTATATACTTGATTTCATTAAACAGAAAAGACTAGTAAGTCATGCTGCATGGTTTCGTGGAATTCAGTTTCAAAGTCAAAACAAGTAATAATCACATATTGGATGCACGCGACCCGAGACCTGAGATACGTAATCCGTATTTGCTTGGGTGATTGTAAAGGAGATTTTGCGCAAATGGTAATCAATACACCAAGTTCAGACAAATACGAATATAAAGTGCAATACATATGTACAGTTGCAACTGGACCGCATGGCAATTTAAAGTGCTAGAGAGGTTGTGAGAGTGGTAGAAAGATTGCATAGTATGGTGGAGAGGTTGCAACGAGTAGTTGAAGGGTAAGAAAAGTGGTAGAGAGGTAGAAGAGAGTGCTATGGAGGTTCTAGGGAGTGTTCGGCGTGTAGTAAAAGTGGTAGAGGGGCGGTAGAGAGTGGTAGAGAAATGAACTTATATCAACTGAAACGTGAGGGGATATCTCTTTAACATTAGAAGGACATATCTCCCAAACGTGAGTATGTAGTGGAAGCATTGCTGCTTTGAATACGTTATGATATAGACCCATCCCTCCAACATTAGGAGGGATCTCTCTAACACTAGGACGGCATATCACGCCAAAGATTCGAGTAAATATAAAATACCTGGACCTTCTGTATTTGGTGTACCTGTAAGATATTGGTTATTGCTGGTGGCTGCAAAAAGTTAAAAAAATAAGAACTCTATTAGTATTTATGTTGCAGCCCATATAGATATCCAGTCCATGTGTACATAGGCTGGCCCAAGTATACTTAGACCAGCTTATGTACACTCAGTCTGGTCCAAGTCTACTTGGGCTAGCCCATGTATACCGAGACTAGCCCATGTGACGGCGGGCTAGCCCATTTGTACTTGGGCTGGTGTACATGGGCTGAGACGTGAAGAAGATAGATTTAAGTGCGACATCTTGGTCTCAAGCCGACCCAAGTATACTTAGGCTAGCCCATGTGCACTTCGACTGAGTTGAAAATGTGCATTATCCCATGTACACTTGAAATTAACGTGTTGGTGTAGAAAACTAAAAATGGCACTACCTGTTTTGTTATCGACTGCCTAATTAGGGGATCTATAATTAGATGTAAGTTTAATAATGAATGTGACAAAAAACACCTTTCTCCAGTCCAGTCAGTTCAGCATATTCCAGCAATATTCGGTTGTCCGCCGAACAGTCTAAACATTGGACAAGGAGTGTTGGATACCGATGAAACAGAAGATGATCTAGCGGACTTGTTAAGCAGACCATGCTCAGACAACGACCACCTGTCTCATAACGACCAGGATCCTGGCACAGTTCCCTATCCGGAAAATGACCCCCCATCGGGAACCGGGCAAGGTTTTTCCTTTTGTAAATGTACGTGGAAGTGCAAGGATAAAAGGCGCTTACTTGGGGCAGTCTATGTACACATGGACTGGATATCTATGTGGGCTGCAACATATAGATTAGAGCAATACTGTATGATAGTGAGGTTGTGTTAACTTGATTGAGATTATAAGGGATGTGTGTGAGTAGCAAAGAGAATATATCTCTTTAACAAATGTATGTAATTGAGTTACACAGTAAGCACTGCTGCTTTGTTTGCGCAAAAAAACAGGCCTATTCCTTCAAAATGATTACGGCATATCTTTCTAACATTAGGAGGGTTTGTCTTTTCAACATAAGTATTAAGTATGTAATTGGGCTATATAGTAAGCATTGCCGCTTTTTACGCGTAATGAGACAGGCATATCTGTCTAACATTAAGAAGACACCCTCTAATATAAGTATGTTATCGCGTTGTACTGACAATAGGATTATATACACTTGTGTTGTATCAGTTCCAATTTGTTCCAGTTCTAGTTCCAGTTTACTCTTTTTTCGTTTCATTCAGTTCTAGTTCTAGTTCCGTTTACACTCGATGAACCTTCGTTCTGGTTCTAGTTCTAGTTCCGAAAACTTTTTAGTTCTAGCTCCATATAGTTATAGTTCTCATTAAGTTCCAAAATTAGTTCCTCCTCTAGTTTTTGCTTACTAAACTAAGAGAGCAAGTACCGGAGAACTTCATGTAGGAATGCTTCAAAACATGCAGAAATGTCTCAATAAATAAAAATTTTAATTCCACTAGCCCCTCACAATAGATGAACAGCGAAGAAAATGCCAATAAAGTAAATTGAAGAAAGCAGCAGGAATCAAATAATTAGGCTTTGTTCAAGAAAGCTTATCGATCCAAGCTTTTCCCCTCCAGCCGATTACGTCTTCCTCCACAGGAATGTTCTGTAAGGAAAATGCCCAATTCAATTACACCAATTGAAATTGGAATTGAAATAATATCTTCAGTTAGTAGTCCTAGTATTTAGGCGTTGCACTGTTTTGTCGATTACAAAGCACCCATGGTTCGAACAAGATGCAACGAAGAGCGAACGGGAGGAAACAAAAGATAGAATTTCGTTTTTGAATGTGTTCCGCTGCCGCGAAAGCTGAAAATCCCAAGAGCGCACTTTCGCTGAAAGAGAGTTAAATCGGAACTAAATAAAAACTAAATGATATTTTAGTTCGACGGCTTGGTAGTTCTAGCTCCAGTTCCAGCTCGCGTTCATTCAGTTCTACTTCTTGTTTTACTTCCATTTCTATTTTGTTAGTTCTAGTTCTATTTCCAGCAACTGGAACTAGAACTAGAACAAGAACTAGAACTGATACACCACTGATATACACCCCCGGCGATTAGGGGTGTTTTAATTCTGGCTTGGTTTTAAATGCAAAGCGTTTCAGAGAGTAAATACTCATCGGAATTGCCTGAACGTTAGTGGTGCTGCTTGTTCTGATTCCTTATAAATCTAATTAACTTCAAGCAAAACGTACACAATCATACAGACTGGAAGCTTATACACTCTCTATGAAAAATACTACGATACTTCCATGCCTGGTTTCCTGTTTCAAATAATGAGAATATTTCATTCTTTGGAACTAAATGTAGCGTAAAGCACTTCGCGGGCGGGTACATTTAAACATTCAACAACAGACGCTGGCCAAATTCTGTCCCATACAATGTATTTAGTTTATGGGTTGCTAGAAACGGTATATTGTCAGCTAGGTCGTCCGAGCGAATTCGACTAAGTCACTTTATAATGCAACACAACATACAAATTTGTGGGCTAAATGGTTTTTTCGCACTCTATCTATTATCACCTGACTAAATTGCTATTAGACCTGTCTTATTTGAGCGTAAAGATGAATTTTGACAAGATTTCGATAAACAATACTAAACCCGATCGCTCAATAAAATTGTCAGGGACAGCCGTACTCCGATAGCTCAGTTTTTAAGGCACTTTCGTGAATGACAACTTTAACAGAAATTACAACAAATACCGACAAATACCACTTGTAGTCACATTTACCGACTTATAGCCACATTTACAGATATATTTATTCTTGCAGTCTTCGACGCACTGAATTCCCATCCTGGAGGGAAAGGGTACAAAGCACCTCTCGCCGAATGGAATAAAAGAATTTGGAAGCTCTTCGCCGAGACAACTTCGTATCTGCTCTCTCTGCGGAGGAAATCAGACAACTGTTTGATCCTAAATATTAAGAGGTCAACTTTTGTGGTCGAGTTAGTTGTTTGTATGAAGTCACTTGAGTCCTACATGGATGAAACAATTTTGCCAGGACGACCTACACTTCCAGACTAAACTGTTGAAACAGAGCTTGTGTCATAAACGATCTATAATTTATCCTTATTTGTTACAATTTTCAGATATTTTCTCACATTCCGATTATCTACTGACAAATTGGAACTATTTTTTTTCTGCTTTGAGACAACGGTTCGGTAATAATAACAATCCGAATGCAGTTCAACTGGAATTTTCTGTTCAAAGAATGTTAGCCGTTAAGATTAAACCGAATCTGAAGGGCAATTGTCAGCCACAAGGATCGACAAGTAACGTAAGATTATCGATTCTTACAAACAAAGCCGTGAACGCTGGTGATGAGGATGACGAAATGCCAAATCTACCGTCATTCCTGGATATGTCATCTTTTGTCACTAACGTGGTCACCTTCATAGCTGGATATGTCGGGCGTAAAGTATGTACTCAAATCGAATGTGTTCTTTACTTCTACTCATTGGATAATTTCGACGTTCAAAGTACGTTTAGATCGGACTTCATTTTAGTCAATGAAAAAAAATCCCGTCGGACGATCTCATTACGGTGTGCAAAATAACAGAACAATCAGTAAGGGCAATGCACACTTTGGACACGTGCGGATTAACAAGTCCGATTATACAGAAATTAGCCCTTCAAGAAGTTGTCAATGAGCCCGTCTTTTGTATCGCCCCTGAAGATTGTACTGGTGAGCACAGTTTGTTCGGGAACCACACTTATGAGTTGCTCGAAAAAATAATATATTTTTATACAAAAATCCTATTACACCATATTTCAAAAGAAGCCACATTAAATCTGAATTCATACACCCTAAGGAATCGTCTGATCAAACTGTTCTCTTCCGTGGTCAATAGTTCATAAATCATTTAATCAAGTACGTTAGTGTTCATCCTGTATTCAGTATAACTTATGTTTACAAAGTGTTCCAAATGTTCATGTTCATTCGATAATGATAATGTTACCATAGTTAAGCGTCAGTTGCCGAGTAAGAAGAACCCGTTTCCTTCGGTTAGTCGCCAGTATGCCTACGTAATAAATATTCGATGTTCAAGTTGACTTTTTCGTTATCGTCATGAATTTAAATTGATTTACTTTAGATGTTAGTAGTGTGACTACTCCTCGGACACTCAGTATAATTAGATCCACCCAGCAACGTTACTGAGGATACTGAGGAGTGAGGAATCAACAAAAACTCACCTTGGTAAGGCTAACCCAGTCACAGAATTTCCTATCGATTTTCAAAGTTTGCGACTCTAGCATTTATTATTACAAACTCTATTATTACAAACTTGACTGTTGCTAGTGGAGAATCGATTTCCTTGTATTTTACAAAATTAAGATGCTCAAAACTACGACACCGGGTTTTCCCGTTCAAGTGTACAGGCCGTACAGGGTGGTTGAAAAGGAGAGTGAAGCAAAAATCGGTCGTTAAGAAACCATGAACACTTTGAGTGGTAATCAATTGCTAGTTGGATGGCAACGGTGCACTACTTTCAGGACATTCATCGTCGTGGCATAAGTTTCGATAGAATCGATACAAGTATATCTTCGTAACTATCTATGTTCGCGAATTTTTCACGAGAAATGTTTCGAGTAACATACTATTCAATCACGTGCATAAACACCTTATCACTCCAGGTAGACTTATGGGCTACTTGCAAAATACTTAAAGATCTCATTACAGAAACATTATTGCACTATCAATTCTGTGCGTCTTATCACACATTGTATAAGTACATACTTTCCTGCAGCGCAAAATAAGGACTGTTTATCAACACACTGAATATTTGAAAGTGTCCAGTCAAATATAATATTCTAACCAGTAACACTGGGCTAACTATAACGATATTTCACTCACCGACGTAATATTTTTTATAACATTTTTGAGAAAGTACAGACGAGAAATAATTGAAAACATTGGCTTGTACCATTTCAATTAGAATTTCCTTCTGCAGTTAGTTAAATGGAAGAGTGCAATTAGCCATGCCAACTCAATTCTTCGTAGCACATTCTATAATATATAAATACATACATACATATCTGTCGTCAAATTAGCGACACGCGCGACGGAAATGCTAGTAGACTTGCGCTCGACTGCCACCCCTCCGTAAAACCGAAAATTCGCACGTCTGTGCACATACTAGTTAGAACTCAATGATGAACCACCATTCTGATTATAAATTCTGATTATTATCAATAAATTACAAATGAACAACAGGTATAGTTGGAGTTTACTATTATAATCAAACTGTGGCAACAAATGGCTCTCGATTTCGAAAGTGGATTACAATCTTTCGATCTTTGCTCACGAGTTTTACACTTAATCCAAAATTCGAAACTGGAACCTTATTGTTGTACGGTAGTCTGAATCTCACTTGGCTCCAGCAAGTAACAATTAAATTGACGGGGGGAGTTAATTTGCCCATTTACTAACTCCTGGCTTCTTTAAGCCACTTGCGAGCGGGTACCCGAAGTGCAACTCTCCGATTTTTGCCCGAATCGGTTTTGTTCGAATACCCCAAAAACTAATTTGAGTAAAGTGTCGGCACGCAATACTCAAAATCCAAATTTTAAAATCAATTTGAAAATTTTGAGAATAAGTGCAACGAGTCCGTTTTTCTCAAGATTTTAGCATGGGATATCCCATGGAACTTTTCCCCAAAACTGACCTCAAGACCAAAAAAAATCAAAAATCGAAAAAAATCATTTTCAGAAAAGCGTTGTATGTTTGGAGTAATAAATTAGAAGATGAATACCTTCATAACTTTGCATATTTGAGTGTATTTTCGCTGATAAATCAATATCGATTTAATATTACATGAAGTATTTATTTTCGTCTCTGTGTTAGACTCTTTGCACTTATTTTCAAATATTATATTTTCAAATATTTTTTAAAATTCGGATTGCGGACGCTTTACTCAAATTAGTTTTTGGGGTACGAACAAAACCGATTCGGGCAAAATCGGCGGGTTACACCTCGGGTACTTCTCTCGTGAGGGCGTTGTCGTGGAAATTAGCGTGCGTACAAATTGGCGCGTGGCCTCTGCCCCACCTGGGCAGCCCAATTAGGGAGAATCAGGCAAATTGTGAGATACGCATTCTGTATACAATCTTATGAACGATCTGGGGACATATTCCGCTTAAAAATCCGATGCGCGCCGCCGCGCTGACGAGCGCTTAAGTAAACACCGGTATGAGACAACGGATTTCTGAAGAGCATTTTGACAAAAGCGCGCCCAAAATTATGCTTCTAAAAGTCCGCCCATGCCATCTATTTGGCAATATTTTTATGAATTTTCAAAATCTTGTTTGACCATTTTGGCGAAGGTCGGTATTTTTAAGCAAAAGAATACGCCGTGACATGCCAGTTCATTTCACCGATTTTGGCGACGATTCAGCTCCTCACAGAATACATGCAACACATACATAGTCCGACGTTTGGTTTTATATTGATTGATAATGTCAATCCACGCTGAAAAGTACTTACGGATATTACTTTTATAACACGGAACATTCGGTTTTGTGGGATTTATTAAAAGTACACTTAAATCACATTTCAGTAACGACTGACATTTTAATACAGAACCGACGGACTTTGTATTATGTACCGCGTACTATTTTGTGAGAACCTGGAATTGGGGAATCTGTAACAAGTCAGGGTGTGCAATTAATATTCCCTTCCCTGGAGACGTGCGACGGAGTTCAATACTAATATTATTAGGGGTCATAAATAGTCAAACATCCAGTTCATGAGGAAGGTGATAATGGACAAGGTTGAACTCTCAGATTGATTAATAAGCTGAACTTGTGAACTCTTTAATGAACGGCCTGAACAACTTCATCTCTTTTATTAAGTTCATTTGCGCGTTAACTCAGACAGCGATTTGCTTACCTTACTAGTATTACCCTCAATACTATTCTTTGATGGGCTGAATTTATTTCTTTACTACGTACTTTCCGACACGGATTCTAGATTACCCAATGGATTTTTTGAGTATGACCGTATTACAAAACTTTTGTAGACCGTTTCTCCTGATTTGATATGCACAAACTCGTTAACATAATTTAGTAGACGGTCATTCGGCGCGAGGACGGCATTTTATATTAATAAGTTTACTGGAGTGAGATGCCCAGAATTGAGCAGTAAAGTTCACAAAAATCCAATACTCTCGTCGTTGAGAAAACCATTAAATATAGGCCCGGATTAAAAAGTCGTGCCAAAATTTCTTTATGAAAATGGCGGACGAGAGTTGTGTCCATTTTCCGCATAACGATCCAAGAATATTTATTCCCATTCACCATGTTCACTTTTTATATACAATATTTTTTCTAAAGATATAATCATCACAGTCGCATGGAATGACAGGCAGCGGATAGTCGTTCTCTAAGATTTTCTAAGCATCCTCAGATTATCGATAATGTTTGGCGAAATTTCCGGAAAATACCGATGTCAGATTCTCCAGTGGTTTGCTCAAAACCCCTTGCTCTTTAAAAAAAATAGATAGCGTCTAGCGGGCGGCCGGTAAAAACCGAAATTGAAGTTCCAGTTTGATCTCCTTTTGTATTATTTTCACTGAACCATCCACTTTGTCGGTATGTCGAGTACGCCACCAACTACATTTAAGGAGTGGATATAGTCATCTTTCGATTTGCTTCCTTCTGTTGCCCTGAAATTAATGCGAAGGAAAGGTAGGCAAAGTTAAAGGTCAGGTCAAGAGTTACTGTGCAGAGTGATACGAACATTTACTAAAGTGAACTGCCTTAGCATTAGATAAGCCAAAATCACTTGATAAAGAGACTTTCTTGGAGAGGTGTTCTGGTTCGATTCGTAAACATTTTAGTGCATGCAGAAACAGATGTCTAAATACACAAGTGGTCATGCCCGGCCTTCCGCCCTGCCGTACTTAGCACGTAGCATGTGCATATCAAAAATTAATATAAATGCAATGATTTATATAAATGTTTATTGTGAGTTTTATTTGTTAACTCATTCATTCATGCGCTTCAATATTCAATTGTAACAATTACTTTACTCAGTTAATGGCAATTCCGTTTTATTGCTGACTGCGTCGAGCATCCCATGACTCTGTCTTGTGGCCCTGGGATTATTAGAAGTGCGAATTAATGCCTCTGACTCCTGAATTTTGAATTGTCGATTGTGAATAAAATTTAAAGAAAAAGCAAACCTTTGAACAGCTACGTATAATGCAGGTGTCTTGATCCGCGTCTTTGTTTTCTTTACCCAAGTGTTTGAGTATTGCTGACGAATCAATTCGAATGATGTGGAGGTCAAGGCAAGGCCAAACAATACATACACCACGCGAATGGCGGCAAATGGGTTACCGGATGCTACTAAAGATTTTAATACATTCTACATAACTATTAAGAATTTTAATTTTTTGTTCATACTGTTTGTTAAAATTTATTTGAAAAATGTTTACGTAATATCGTGCATAACAAGGGGTTGCCGAAAATGGTTGCTAACATTACTGTAATCTTAATTTGACTGTAACATATTTTCTAAACTATACGCCAAAACGCAATCAAACATTAAGTAGTAACCTTTTTTCGGAACACATTGTACATAAAGCCATAATTACATTAATATTTACCTCCAGATGTCGGAACTAAATCTCCAAAACCGACTGTCGTCAGTGTTGTAAAGCAAAAGTAAAATGAATTAATGAATCCCCAAGATTCCGTAAAATCGTAGAGAAATGCACCAATAAATGTGTATCCTATGAGGAGGTTTAGTACACCCAGAATAGTTAATGTTGTTCCTGCAAAAAATTAAACCAAGTTGTTAAGGAAATTCAGAAACCAGACACAGACAGTTCGGGTTGAAGGGTCGTAGTATTTTATTTCCGACTCATTTCCTTATATTAGAGTCGAATATTATTTAAAACTATACTCCATATACTATATATATTTTAATTATGTAGTTGTTCCATCATCTTACAAAGATGTTGAATTGTGGAATTTAAGTCTGTTTGATTCACGGTTGTTGTTTAGTTCCAGAATTATTCGAGCAAATGACTAAAATCGATTTCTTACCGAATAGTTTTTGAATTTTGGTTGACTTTTCTGACACAGAGAGGTCGACTTTAATGACCTTCCCAAATGTGCTTACAAATACACCGGCTAGTAGTTTCCCGGACAGAGCGATTTCAATTAATGCAAGTGGAATACCTAAGAGTGCAAACATGACGCAAAAAACGCGTCCTGCCGTGGTTTTTGGTGTCAGATTTCCATAACCGATTGTGGTCACAAGTGTAAATACAAAAAGGAGGGAATGGAAGAAATTCCAACGTCCCTTGGGGTTCCCAAGTTTGGCAATGTAAGATTTGAGAGCTCCGTCAGATACGTCGTCCAGTATCTCCTCATATTCTTTCAGCAATTTGGTAAATGCTTCCAAATTAAACGGCTCCTGTTTTAAATCATGTTTAGTTTTAAAAGCGGTTCTTCAGCAATATTTAGGTAAGCAACCCCACCAATTTGCAAATCAGATCTTTAGATAAGATATGTTACTGAATTTAAAATTTCGACTCACATATTCAGACATTGTGCCAAAACTATCGAGTGTTTTACGTTTGGGCAGAACTTTATTTTTAAATATTGATCATTTAAGTAAGAAATATATATTCAAATTACATCATCTGAATTATTTGAAGTCTTGTTCAGGTGCAATTGTGAAACGGCTGTTGAGAATTTATGTCTGGCCACGCTCACAGTCAATCTCAAGTCCAGGATTCTTGACTTATCCGCTTCTGCTTCCAGCTTGACAAATATCTACGGAGAGATTCATTGGTATGAATTATTATATGCATATGGTGATTCCAGCGCCGGAAAAGCCATAGTGGCGACTTGGCGATTACCGAGTCCACTCTTGTTCAATAGCGCTCAGTTGAGCCCAATAACTATGAATGCAATTTAGAAAGAGACATTATACATAATTTCAATGTTGAAGATATGTATATTTCAAGAGTATGCCAATTCGTCCAGTGAATTGTGTCGGGTACTGAACTGACGTATATGGTTGCCTTAAAAATTGCGCCCACTTGCGCCTTAATCATGGGTAGTGCGCAAATCGTGAGACATGCATTTTGTGGAAAATCTTACAGAGGATCTAAGGAGGCATTTCGCGTTAATATCCTATGCTCGTAGCAGCGCTGGAGGTCGCCCGTTAAAACCGGCATGAACGGCTTTTCGATTGAAATATAGAAAATAGTTTTATTCACGCTGATTTGAATAGTGACCTTGCTAAGTAGTGTTGTAGTCACAAAAAGCAAAACTCAACGTAACTACTGATAGATATACTTTTAAGGGTTTTTTAAAGTTTGTTCGACCGGATTGGCGATTGGTGAACGTACATTTTTCATTGCCTATGGGCTATGTCTATACTGTTCAAGGAAATAAATAATGTTGTTAGTGAAAATAAACTTTCTTCAATCCGATTGATCAAAATTTGAGATTAAAATCCATAGAAATATTAAAATTTGTAGTCTGTCGATTTTTCGAAAATAATTACTTGTGGATGTTTCAATCGAGATGTTAGAACTTTTGTTTATTTTCAAGTCGATTGCGATTGTGACAAAAGTACTGGTCTGCACCTCCACCAGTTTTAAACTGGAGGATGCACCATATTATGGTTCTCTACAAAATACATATCTCATGTTTGTCCGACTCTCCTACTATCCTGATTGGGCTGTAGGGGGAGACAAACTTTACAACTCAAACTTCAAAGTTTAGTTTACGAGCCACCATGTACATGAGTTACCTGATGAATAAAATATAGCTCGGCTTATGTGACTAATGTGACCTATGTGACCGAACCAAGTCCCAAGAGAAATAATGAAAAAAACGGATTAGATGTACAGAATTTAAAGAAAATTGTATCTAACATCCTTCAAGACCTTAAACTATTTTATTTT
>JAQFYE010004494.1:0-13308 GCA_034694305.1 Protaphorura glebata
TAAACAAACTGCCGTTGCTATGGAAATTTTACCCATGGAAGAATGATGAAATGATTGAAAATCTGGAATATTTGTTACTAATTAGGTTCCTAATAACTTGGTACTATTTAAACTGAATAAACAGTCGCGACTGGGTGACAGCCGGTAGAATTGGATATTGGTTCAGAGGTTGCAGGGAGTGGTTGAGATGGTGTAGAAGGTCGTAAAGTGGGAGTATTTTATTTGATGTAGAGAGTGGCGAAGTAGTAAAGAAGTGGTTGAGAGGTTATAGAGTGGCTAGGAGGTTACGGAGTGGTTAGAGGTTGTGGACTGTACAGTGGGTGCGTTTTAAGTGCGATGTGCGAAGCCTGACTTTGGCCTCAGTCGTAATGTAAAGAGCATGGGATTTCTTTGCGGGAACGTCCATCGCGCATTGCACTTACTTCAAATGAACAGTAAACTCCCATGCTAAAAGATGGGGATGCAACCTTCCTCGTTAAGAGATGGGGATGTTTCCTCCCATGCTAAGAAATGGGGATGTATCCTCCCATGTTAAGAAATGGGGATGTATCCTCCCATGCTAAGAAATGTGGATGTATCCTCCCATGTTAAGAGATGGAGGTGTATCCTCCCATATTAAGAGATGGGGATCGATCCTCCCATTTTAAGAGATGGGGGTGTATCCTTCCATGTTAACAGATGGGGATGTAACCTCCCATGTTAACAGATGGGGATGTAACCTCCCATGTTAAGAGACGGGAATGTCACCTCCCATGTTAACAGATGAGGATGTAACCTCTCTGTGCTGCAATTCAGTGCTGCACACAGCAGACATGTTGAGAGTCTAACTTGCATTGAATGGAACGATAAGCTGCATGCTGCTCGACCAGCTGCAATTTTGTGCAACCCAGGGCGCTCATGGTGGCAGTATGACTTGCATTAATTGCATTGATGACGCTTTTTCAAATGATTCTCTTGAAAAGCATGCCTACCGCTCTCCGAGTCAACGACTATGTAATAACGAAGAACAGACGGCACTAGTGTGAGACTGAGTATGGTCTGAGTAATGTATGATTCTGAGGTTGCTGCCGACTGTGCTCAATTTGTAATGAACGACGGTTTTGGTGTGAAAGATGTGACAGCAGTTGCATCCCGTTACAGACGGACCAGACAGACATTGGAATTTTATAAGCCCTTCCAGGACTGCGTCCACGGGCTAATAAGGACTGTAATAGCTGAAGCATTCCGGAAGAAAGGATTTCAAGCATCAGAAGAAGTTCACTGTATTTCCAGACACCGGGTCAAATCGACGGATGGATAGATATGATAGTGCTTAATAACAGGACAAAATAGGGTGTCGTTATTGATCCGTCGGTTTATTTTTAAATTAATCATGGATACGCAGAAAGTCTTGCATAATGAGAAATGTGTCATATATAATCCTTGTTCGTATTTGATGGATAAATTTAAATTAAGTCATATTGAGGTTATAGGTTTATTTATAGGGGCGGGAGGTACATTCACAGAGTCTTTTTGAGAAATTCCGTAGAATATTTAATTTACCAAAATCTCTTCGAGAGGATATAGTGTTAATGGTCCTTAAGGGCTCTTAGCAGATTCTAAATAATCACCTATATAACAATAATTGTTAAGTATTGGTTTAATTGAAAGAAATACCAGGAATTGTTTGTATTCGTACACTAGTTTCTAACACGTGCTTTGAGTAATAATTTTGGAAATTATATTCTAATATTTAAACAAATTGTTATTTGTATATACAGTCTGTGGGCACTCTTCGATTGAAGGACGGTGCCTGAATAAAATTATTTTGGTGGTAAAAAGACTTACTTAGTTGTATGATTCTAGAATCGCAGCTGGGGTTATCAATATTTCATTGATATTATTTTGTATATGCTTGGGTTTCAATGCCGAGACAGAGAAAAGCTTCCCCAATGCGATCATGCGATGCCAAAATGGAAATGGAATATCCAATTTGAGTTTACCAAAAATCTCGTGGAGTAAAACAAACATTTTGTGTCTTTGTAAATTGAAAATATTGTTTTCTTAATTTGGCTCGTTGGTTCCAGATTTACGTGGAAAATCCGAGAAATTCTTCAAGACGTCTCTCTCTCTATTTATGCGTCACTTGTGTGAACCAGGGGCAGACAACTCAGAAACGTTTTCAGATGGGGTTCCCCGGAAAGGGCTTTCACGTCAACATGTCCTGACCCGACTTAAAATCCAAGAATTTGAAGGAGCATGCCAGAATATATTGAGCATTTATTGGCAAAACAAGCTGCGTAGCTGCGGTAGCAAAGGCTGCAGCTGCGGAAGCGAATGCTCCAATTGATCTGGAGAAGGAGAAACACAGTTCGGCAGCTCCTAAAAGCACCAGCAAACTTTCAAGTCCTTCAAATTGAAAAGAGGGTACTGAAAAGGAAACCGAGGACAAATCTACGGTTGAAGGGACATCAGCCTCAAATTTATCCGCTTGTGATGCCAAAATGGATGCGGAAGAGACAGTTGGAGCTGAGAAGGAGAAAAAAAACGTGAAAGAAAAAGAGAAAGAAGTAGAAGTGTCCATGGACGTTGATGTAAAAAAAAGTTTCTGTGGCTGAGGATTTAGTAATGCCGAAGAAGGAAAAGAAAAAAATGCAACTGAGACAGTGAAAGAAATTGAAGATGAGAAAGTCGAAGGGAAGGAGAAAGTAACCGAGGAAGAGAAAGAAGTGAAAGTGGAGATATCGGCCGAAAAAAAAGAGGGTGCGGATAAGGCTGAGAAACCGCTCAGTCTAAAAGTAAAGGATGAAGTGAAGGAAGGATAAGAATAAGATTGAAGGAGCAGACGGGAGTGCAAAAAAGAGAAAGTTTATGTTTAACATTGCTGACGGTGGATTCACAGAGCTTCATACTCTTTGGCAAAATGAAGAGAAAGCCGCAGGTCCCGGGCGAGAATATGAGATCTGGCATCGACGACATGACTTACTGGCTTTTGGCTGGAATTGTTAACCACGGCTATGGTCGCTGGCAAGATATTCAAAATGATGCTCGTTATGCTATTATCAATGAACCTTTCAAGATGGACGTTGATAAAGGAAACTTCTTGAAATTAAAAACAAGTTTTTGGCTCGTCGATTGAAGGTACTCTGATTATTATTATTTATTATTTTTTATTATTATAATTTGGGATTCTGCAGGAAAAGAGATTTACTCAATTTAACAGCCGGAATTGCTGATGAGATTTGTCAAGTCTTTAATTCAGAATTGTAGCACCGCAGATCCTACTGTCGCCGCGTCTGGGATTGTGTAGGAGTAGATAGATTTGTTAATGAGCGGAGTCTCAAGAGTTCATGAATGGAGAAGTATTCGTAGGAAACATAGGATCGCCACCGAGCTACCAGGGAGCCTCTTTGGCTGGGATGAACCTCGCCGCATTCCGACCTCAATTTACACTACCATGTCAACAAAATAATATCCGAGTAATTTTAAATTCAGAGGGAAGGAGAGAAAGGAACATTGCATGCGTTGTAATCAACTTGACGAGAAATAGTTCCGCATCTACAGTCCCTACCATCCATCATCTCACTTCTCATTTTATTATTTGTTTAGAATATTTGATGTACATTTTATAGAAAATCGTGTTTTCTCTCTGTGAACTTAATGGGCGAAGTCTTATAGTCGCACTGAACAGTAGTAGGGTTTGGGGCCGGGGTGAGAAATAATAGAAAGTTTAGAAGAAAAAATAACTGTGGTTTTCTTGTTAGAATTTTTGCAGAATCGTTTCTTGTCGTTTCCGTCCCGTAAACATTTGTCTTACTTGTGGAAAATGAAAAATGTCCAATTTTATTTTATATTAATATTTAC
This sequence comes from Protaphorura glebata, assembly GCA_034694305.1. Taxonomy (NCBI): domain Eukaryota; kingdom Metazoa; phylum Arthropoda; class Collembola; order Poduromorpha; family Onychiuridae; genus Protaphorura; species Protaphorura glebata. The sequence continues at coordinate 3,844 of JAQFYE010004494.1, forward strand.
AAACTGGTAGACAAGTTCAATTAATTTAATGTTCAGTCGAAGACTGTTCTCTTATCTTCAAATCAAGTGAATAAGAACTGTGGAAAAATGCGTAGACGGTGGACTCAACTTCAAAATCTGTGGTCAGGAATGGTACCGATATTTTATGATTGTGCAGATTAATATTAAGGCGAACAACTTCGGACGTTTTAGAAATTAAAGTGACCTTTGATTAGTAGTTACTTTGATCTATTCATTTTAATTAAAGCGGGCTGCATGGTAATAAAATATAAACCATCTCATGTCACTTAATTCATCTTGTTTATTTAGTATTTTCACTTGTATTATAATTATTAAAATTACGACGGCAGCGGTAGCGTAGAATTTAACTAATGTAACGACAGCGGGAAATTATTTTTATATAGTTAAGAGGGGAATAATTTATAATAAAAGTGAATTAAGAGTAGGACGAGGACAATTACGGGCGGATATGAGCTATGACCCGACGTAGGATATGGTAACTTTCAATTAGCACAATTGAACCTATTTTAAAGAGTCGTAACACATAATGCATTTTTCCACGAATTGAGAATTTTTGAAGGTACATTCTGGACACTCCCAATCGAAACGGACATCTGATTCTGAATTACAATTTTCATCACCATCACCACTTCCAAATCCAGCTCTGAATTTATTGGCACTTAAGATTCCAGATTTTTCGAGCGGTGGATAATCTTTCATATCCTTCGGAGTCATTTCCCTCGAACCCCTCGAACTGAGCTTCAAAACAGGTTCTTCGACAGGGCTAATTGACTTGGACTTGGATGACTTGTCATTGCGGCTAACAGATGCATATGTTTGTGTTTTAAAATTTTCTTCCGGGAATGAGTCTGAAGAACTGTCCAAATTAAAGTCAGAGCTCTTACAACAAGCCTCACATATCCTCGCTGGTCGTTTGTTCAAAAACGTGCAATGAGGACATATCCACTTTGAACTCTTTTTATTTTCTTTGACGTCATCATGAGAAAAAGCCAAATTTTTATCAGTCACATTTTTAATCACTTCATATTCATTCCTGTTTAGTCCAGTCAAATCATCGTAGAGAGAAGTGTTCAGCGTGTCTCGTGCAACTTCACAAGATGGGAAAGAACCCAGAGCATTGGGACTATTAAATTCAAACTCCGGAGATTTACTCTCAACCGGAACTTTCATTTTCATCAGAGCTTGTTCCTTTGGTTTTTTAAAATCTCTCTCCGCCTCAGGAACGGTGTTGGAACCCGAACCATTTTTGTAGCTATCTTCTTTGTACGAATTTCTCAGCTGGTACGCTTTTTCTGGTTTGGACGTCCAACTCCCCACACTGGAGGATGAGGTTGAGTCTAAACTGGGCGATGTTGTTGTAACCTTAGGAAAGTCCTGTTTTGTTTTCAGTGATTTGAAATTAGAATGTGTATGCCCTGATGACAAAATCTCATTATCCTTTTGTAGGACAGAAGATTTTTGCACATTCGAACGTCTGTTACGTATCTCCTCAACTTTATTTGATTTTTCTTCAAAATTTCTCATATTTTCTTCAACACTTCTATTGCTGGTGTCCACAACTCCTGTCCGATCTACATTGTCTGAGTACGAAGTTTGATTGAGGTGATAGTCAAAAGCAACTTCTTGAAGTTCTTTTAGATTTCTTCCTTTTTCTATTCCATTAGTAAGATTTCTAGAGGAGGGTTGTTGATGGTGATGATGGTGATGAACAGAAGCAATTTTACTCGATTTGTCAGAAAATTGACTGCCGTACTCTGTCCTAGACCTTTCCCTTTCAGTGTTTCTTAACACTTGTTTCACTGCTTCGGCTTCTTCTGATACTGGTGCCTTTTCATCTTCAAAGTCTATGAGACGGTCGGTCGGAACATGGTTTCGTCCATAGTCTATCTGCCTTCGAGCTTCCGCATCCCTGTTGGCCTTCTCTACATTTGCTAATGCTTGTTTTTCTCTGGAGTATTTTTCCTCCTCCATATGCTGCCTTTCAAGTTCTCTCATTTCTTCGTCCTGTCTCTTCTGTTTAGCTTCTTCACGCATAAACCGAATTCGAATTAATTCATCCTCCTCGCGCTGGCGTTTCGCTTCTTCCATTTTCAAATTATGTTCATGTTGTCGACGCTGGACATCAAAAAGAAGGGATTTAAGAATCGTCTCCAAGTCACCAGCCAACGCACACCTTGCCTGAAAGGCGTCCTGAACTGTGAACGAGTAATCGGGTATTTGTTGTTGAAAGCGCTCCCATATTTGACTCAATATCTATTAAAGAAGTAAATGATTGTACGATTCCAGATTCATAATGAGATAATAGAGGGTGTTTACGAAAAGTCGCACATTTGTTTGTTCGATTTTTTGGCGTAGTTGCAAGAATTTATACCACAGTCAAGCTGGAAAAATATTCAACATTTACTCTATCAGCTTAAAATTAATATATTTTATTCAAATGACTAATTTTTATAACTTGGGTTCCTCCAAAGTCCATCGAAAATTGTTATTAGATTAAATTGTGTTCGTCCTACCTCAACGAAATACATCCTCAATAAATTCTAGCTTGGCTGTAACATAAATCGTTGTAGCCAAGCCAAAAAATTGGACAAATAAATGTGCGACTTTTCGTAAACACCCCGTATAACACGACATAGGTGTTTGATAAATATTGTATTATTTGTATTGCGGTTTTCGTTTGCATTATTCACTAAGATATCGAGTCGAGGCGCCTGGATGTATATTTTGTACGTTTTGTGGGCCCAAATTATCCAATTGTTTCAGGTAAGAGCTAAGCCAATAGTTCTAGTCAAACCGAGAATACGAATAATAAAACAGTAGAATTTTTCTGCAATCTACTACTCTTGTACCATAATCTAAATTGAATGACAGACTATCTTTTCAATGAAATAAGCAATTCAAATGCGTTTCGTATTTTACAAGAATCAAAAATCTTTACTTACCACACATTCTTGACAAGCAATAAAACAATCTCTTGAGAAGGCTTTGATTCGTTTAGTGTCCGGCAAAGAAGTCAACACCAAAGTTGTGTCATCGGTTGACGCATAGTTCAATTGAACAAGTAATTCCTGAGCATTTGATAAATTAGCTCTGATATTGTGAATGTAAAATCCGGATGTAAGCTGTAATCGAAATTGTCAAGAAACTGTTTTAAAACATAATAAAATTATAAAATTAATTTAAATGCGATCATTCTCATTTCTCACGACCATTTCTAAATCGCTTTACTGTTACTGTTGTGTTGTGTATGATATTATTCCGGCAATAACGGTACAAAAATGCTCATGGAAAGAATTATCACACTGACACTACGTTAGGACAGAAATAGTGAACTGGGAACTTTAGAGAAGACTCGACAACACAAAGACACAAACTGTTTACCAGAATAAATATTCGTGCCCAAAAACTGTATAGGAAAGAAAGCTCGGGAAATAAAATTAATTCAGAATTCTAAATTTCAAGTAATAAAATATAAAATGGATTACTTTTATCTTATGAAATTCCTTCCTCCAAGGTTGTTCATACAAATTATGAGCATACTTTGCCAAAGCCTCGAAAGCAGCACTCGCCTCACGGGGATCAAAATCGTCAACAACTCCCACACTATTTCCTAAAACTCGCCCGGTCTCTGGAAATATGAATTTCCTGTTGTGTGGAACAAGATACAAATACTGCGCCGTACAACCTGTAATATGAAAATAATGTAATACAAGTCTACTAAATAAGTCTAGTTTAATTTAGTTCAGTTTAACTAAATATTAAGAATAACAGACATTTTTCATAATAATCTTTTAGATTAGTTTTCAAAATGCATATCACACCTTTCATGAGTCTCAATGCCTCTATTTTTTTCTCAACACCTTCTGCCTCTAAGAATTGGTCGTGATAAGAGTCAATTTGTAGACTCAACTCTCCAGCCTGTTGGTGATCAAAACCTCGCTTCAGTGAATTCATGGTTTCAATTTGATTTAAATTGATAATCCGTCTTGGAAACTACTGCTTGACAATCTGCGAATTTAAAACGAATAGTATAAATAACAAAATGACATACAACATAACGAACTACTTAATTACCTACAGGTGACCAAACCATACTCTTCCATCCATTTAATATATATTCAGTTTGAGAATCAGTCCAATATTTTTCGACAAACTACACTTGACACTCAATGCGTCAATTTTGAAAACTTTTAGTTTTGAAGTGTTATTGTTTACATACAAATAGAATTTCTATTTGTATGTAAACAATAACACAATAGAATCCATACTACATGCATTTCTATAATTCAGGCCGACTTGGGCGACTTCTGTCCAATTTTGTTAATTTTGTAGGTTTTTGTATATAGCATTAATTAAAAGACATTCACATTCAATGCAAATGGCTGGGCTGGGTTCCCTGAAGTACGTGTGTGTAGGAACTTCCAAGATTCCAACCTTCGTGGATCAAACTTTAAATTTAATTTTTTGGATAAATTTTTATCTTTGCTTCATGATTATGACATTTTTATTTGGAACACTTTATGGCTTTATAATTTTCGTTTGCAAAATTTTCAATCGAGCTCACTTCTTAAATTCTCCCAAAAATAAAATTAGAGAGCCAATTTTTTCCCCAAATTAATGTCGTGTCATGAATCGTAAACAAACAATTTTTCTTTAATTTTCACTGGACTGGTCTGAAGTTATCAGCGTCTTTTGTGAATCAGGGTGCCTTTCGTTTCGTAGGGAAGGTGGAAGGTACCCCAAGTAGGTAGAAAAAATCTGTATAGGACGAAAACATCTCTACGGCAATCAGGGCAACCACTAGACATTGTTGCTGGCAGTTTGAATGGAATCAAACCCTTCATTTATAGAGCAATGATAATGATAACTAAAGATAAAGGCTGATATTTTAAAATCGAATTTCATTCTATCTAATAAATGTACTAATTTGGGAAATCATTTAATTTGTCAACTTACCTTAAAATGTAATTATCTCAAAATTTTCACAAATGTTTGTGTCCTTCGTTTGAGTTATTGAACTGTTGACTGTGTAAAAGTGGGAATTTGAGTTAGAAGAGCGCAGAACGAGAAGACACGGTTCTGTCGGATCTCCGAATTCCGAACTGAACTGAAACTCTGTTCAGAATTGTTCGGAGGAGCGGTGGTGTTCACATTTACAAGTTCAATAAAAATAAACCAAAACCAAAGTTGAATGAATTGAGTAGAAAGTGCGAGTATAAAAAAGGATGAGTCAAATTCTAGCACTTTTCGTTTGTATTTCTGTCCATCCCATTTTCGTAGATTAAGGTGTCCCGCCAGTTATTCTCCTTTCGAACGCACACCTGAAGGGGGTGCAACCTCGTCAGTCATCTCAATTTTTGCAGGTCCTTCGCCTTAGTTTAGAATAAATTGTGACGCTTATGATTTTTTTTGTCTCACTGGGATTTGCCCGTCTTTACGTAAAATATAATGAACAAAGTATGCAAAAATATGAACCCGAAAAAACTCGAGTCGAGACAGCTCGAAAGATATCGTAAGGTAGGGTGGGCTAATACGCACTACTTTGGAGAAGTGTCTAACTAGCCCCATTAGTTAGTTAGTTAATTTCTTTTATTGCGGTCAGGAATTTCAGCATCCCTCATTTGTGGGCGTGCTATGAGGTTCCCATGCTCGTGTAGTACCCATGCTCGTGTAGTTAAGCGGGTGGGGCGTATTAGCACAGCGGTTCAACGTTAGCCCGGTCCAAGGAGAATAATATGCCCAGATATATTGGGGATAATTAGCACACCTTTTCGTTTGTGTGTTAACGTTTCCCTTTGTCCGGAAAGTGTGCTAATTAGTCCCAATCCCACTTTTGGGCGCGTGTTGGGAGTCACATGCTCCTGTTCTTAAGGGGTGGGGCTAATTAGCACACTCTCTCGAAGGTGGGACGTACTAGCCCACCCTACCCTACACATTTCACTTAACCCGGTAGCTATCTGCCCATGCAGTTTGATAAATTTTTTGTTCTAATGGCCCGGCCATTCGCCAGTTCGATTATGAAATGAGACTTTTTACAAGGTATAAAGCTTGAGAAACATTGTTATCCTCTCCTAAGAACCGTACCGTAAATACCTTATATGACCTACAAGAGCACACGCGTTCTATTCATTCAGGTGGGTTCAGAGGTCAAAGACTTTCACCACTTTCTCCGTTAGGTTACACGTAGAAAGCTTCTATACCCGCGTTCTATTTGATCCCCACGCTGTATTAACTACCGGCGGCTTATTAGGTCATTTACGGTAATTTCTGAGTAACGTTATAAAACGTTTTCTTAATCTTAACAAAGACAAGACTTAATTGAGAGCAGTGTCAAAGTTTTGATTCGAGGATGCCACATTTTGAGTTTCAAATTGTTTTTAACATTATCAGGAATTTTTTAAATGTCTTTTGAATAACCCTTTTAAACCGATCAGTCAAAAATTCGAGAATTTCCTTGAAATCTCTCTCTGGTAAATTCCTGGTTAGTCCTGTTCAACCCGAATCTTAAAATTAATAGATTCTTGGGAAAAATAAAACACGATGAAGCTGGCTACAACTATTTTCAGGATGGTTTTATTTTATTTACTCCGCGTCTCTTCTCGTACCATCGTGTTAAGTGAAATTCTGGATAGAACAGAAGTAGACAAACATCATTGGCAAATATTGAAATAAATTAATACTGGACTTGATTTCATGCTTAAAATGAATAACACAATTATTTTCAAATCAAAACATGGGGAACATTCTCATCTCAATTTAAAACTTAGAACAGGACACAATATTGTTTCAAACTAATGCTTTCTTTTCGAAATTAACTTGTGTTAAATTATAGATATCTTAAAAATTAATTATCAGATAATTTACCTTTCATGATTTTGAATAAGACTACAAATTATCACTGCTGTTGCTGCCAAGAACTTCAAGCATAAAATTCTTTGACCGTAGGCTGAGTCTGACCGAGAATTATTTGATTATCTGCTAATTCAAGTGAGTGCTGCGTAATACCAGGTTAATCTGATCAAAATTAGCAAAGTCGCGAAAATGCAATAAGTCATTCGTTTCTTGGAAGCTCCGGCACCGAGTTCCTTCAAGAAATGCTTTCCAACCCTACTCCACTCGATCAGTACAATAATGGCATAACGGCACTTCGAATTATTGCTAATAACCAAATTAAGAACTCGTTCTAACCGACTAATAGAACATTTCGATCGGATAATTGTATCATAATAATGTACCCCAATGCAAAATACAGTTAGTAAGATCGTGATTCAAGAAACACTATACTGCTTGACAAACTGATCTTACTATTATAGTCGAGACGACGCACAGCAGATGTAGAGTTGTACTATTAACAATTTTACATCACTGTACATTACATACATATTGACATCGGTATACTATTAGATACTATTCCAAATTCTGTGGACTGCGGCGGCGGAACAATTTTTAACGTCGAATTAACAATTTAATTATTAAAATACCTTTCCAGAAAATCCGACACGGCCTGCGTATTGTCGACCGGCACCAAGTAGTACTACGTATAATGTATTTTACGATCTGCTATAAAATCAGCATGATTTTATAATTCATAAATTGAGCTTGAGTTTCGGCAGTCAAACAAACATACCTACCTTGCGTGCATTTCTTTCCTTCATGCTTGTTGCTTGTTATTTATTTTGTTTTTATTTGGTAAATGAACATTGAATGATTGAACAGACACATTGGCAGTTAGTTTGATTCCGAACAGGATTTGATTTAAAATTAATCGCTTGTAGCTTGGAGAGTTTCAGATTTAACGCGGCGGTAACGGTGATGGCTACTTTTCTTATTTTTCTTATTTTTATTTTCATGATTGATGTGATTTAAAATATGCTGACGGAGTTGAGTTGAGAGGGCACAAGGTCAAGGTTAAGGTCAGGCAACGTCCAACTTTTGAATTCTCATTGACATTGAGTCAATATCTACTTTGATATTATTTTGACTGTCCAATGAGGGCCAGGTTTGGTCCACGTCCAACTTTTGGATTCTCATGGACATAGCGTCAATTTCAGATTTGATATTTTCACTGTCCAATGATGACCAGTTTTGTTCTAAACGGGAACGAAGACGGACATAAGACGCAGCTCCACTTTTCCCACGACTGAATCTTGGAGAAAGTGACACATCCACAGAACTCACACCCCCACATCCACAAACATAAGAAGACAAAGACTTAGTTTTTGGTTTAATTGACTCCCTGAGATCTTCCAATGACTTGGACCGAGTTAGAACAGGAATTGGGAAGCTGTCAGAATCAGTCTTCATCTTCAATAAATGACAAAATTCCCGGAATGATTCATCAGGGAAGTCAGAAACAGGGTTAGGAGACTGACCATGGAGATTCGTAGGAATTATCGCAGTCAAAGGATGAGTCGAATGGGTTTGTCGAAGATTGAGATGCTCTTGGAATAGCTGAGTAATTGGAGTCAGTCCACGGTCACCTTGACCTTCTTCACTGCTCAAAGACGTCGTAGGGCTTCCGGTTCCACTACTGCTCCGACAGAAGCTCGGGGAAATGACTGTACTCAAAGGTTTCCGACGACAATACGGTGAGATCCGATTCTTCCGACTCCTCTTCTGAAGCATTTTGTTCAAATGGCAGCCCGTGACACTGTAGACAACGCTCCGGTCAACACCCCCAAAATTTTCTTTCGTAATCGGAGGAACATTGTTTCGGTTCAACGAACCCACTTCAGTTCTGTGAAGGGCAAAAACACATTTCCCAATTTTGATTACTTTATATTTTCTTGCGTAACAATGTCTGAGTAGACAATAACATTTTTTATTTGGTCAAACTTTTCAGAGTTAACTGCTGTAAACAAGTGCACCATTAAGTCGTTGGAGCAATGAACTCCAACGATGCCTCAACATGGTGGGCAGTTCATAATCATTTGAAACTCACCCGTCACCCTAACCCCATCAGAAAAACATACATACATACATCCATTTTACTTACCCCCAAAGAGGAGTGCAACTATGAGATCGAGCCCTTCCAACTCTCATCTCATTCAGATAATCTTGCCTGGCATTCGTGACCGTGCTCAACATTCCAAGATCATTCAGTCCTATGTCCAAACTTCGCGTTTCCATTCCTCCTGTAGGGATCGTGACACTTCCAGAATCCATTTTTCTTCACGGTTGTGAAAAGTCCAATTCCAGCAGTCATCTGTTGTTTCACCACGTAAATTCCCATTCACTCACGTCAGGGTTATTTCTTCGACTTTACTGAAAGTTTATTTGAACAAAGGTTTAAGTTAGTTTAAGAACACTCAGATAACTTGACATCACTTTCTAGAATTCTTATGAGTTTGGCCTTGGCTGTACAAACCAAGATTCCTAGACGACCAACTTTCTCACTAGGTTGGTCCATGCGATTGTTTACTCGAAAAAAAACTTGTTTTATTT
>JAQFYE010004495.1:0-13305 GCA_034694305.1 Protaphorura glebata
TCAGACCTTTTTTTTCCCTACTAACGTAATGACAGAAAAATCCCAGATTGCATTAAGTTTTTGTAAATATCTTTCCTCTCTTCCCACCGTGCAGGATTACTAAGACGATTGAATTGCATACCTCGGTATATGCGAACGCAGGTCTAACGCACTCTAATAGAAACAAAACAAAAAACTCGTTTGGAATTGATTTACCATGAAATGGACCCTTTCCGCCTCATTTTCGATGTCAGGGGCATTGAGAGAATTGACGTGACTAGAACAGACAACCGCAACCGTTTTGAATTGATTGGAAAGTGATCAATGAGACTTGGGGAGGAGCCAAGGACTCTCAAGATTTGGGCACCGTATCTCTGCATGGCAATCCAAAACATCCCTTCTAAAAATGGAATGCTTCTTCTCAACTTTCCTACTTGCATTAACTTACCAATATGTTAATATGTAAGCCCAATATGGATGAGGAATAAACTTTGGAGTAGTACTTTCGAAATAGTGACACTAAAATGTCATTGAAATATCATCTCGACTTATCGAAATAAACCAAAATTAAGTATTATTATTTTTTACCGTTCTGTTTTGAAACCATTAAGCATCCATTAATAAATCGACTCGAATTTATGATTTAGAAATATTACCTTCCAAACAATACTTCAAATTATTGCCACTAAAATGTCTGCATTTATTGAAATAAACCAACATTGAGTATTATCCTTCTCATTTACCATTCTATTATGAATCCATTATATTCGATTAGAAAATCCGTTGTTTGAGAATGAACCAGGTGGATTCATCTAGAGAAGAAAAGAGAGGAATATTCTACTTTAGAATTGACCACTCGTGGCCCGCCGTGTAATTGAGAACTGGGGTGATTCCAACTGGAACTACTGGAAGGGCTCTTCTGAAGCAATTTATTCCGCGACCAGGCGTCTATTTCAGATCAGGCTTCTAATCGGTCATTTACGGTAGATTGAAGTGACGTCAGAATTGAAGCCATCGTGATCAACTTTTATTCCAATGTAGAATCGAAATCGGGCTCAATATTGTGGGCATTGGAAGATCTTCAGTTCTATTTACAATTTACGAAACAGAAAGAGAGCGAAATTCTAGCGAATTACTTTCAAACATTGTTTCTTTCAATTTGGAATTGCCTGAAATTTTGAAATTTTTTGGGCATTTCGTGATAAGTTTCATCACAAGGGACATTTTGTCCGTCAAACCAGAATCAAAATTCCTAAAACTAATAATTTCGGAATATGACCCTGAGTTTTTTAAGGCTAATCGTCTTCAGCCATTTTGTGCAAAACGTCGAAACATATCACTTTGCCAAATTTGAAGCAAATTGCACTGAGCGGATGCACCCGGGGCGATGTCCTTTGCCTTTTTCATTGACTCTGAAACGCCAGCGCTAGAAATCAGTCTGACAGAGTAATTTTTGTGGGCTTTAAATGTCGTTGGAGGCGGCTTTTGTGACTGAGGACGGTATCTGAAGACGGTATCTGAACTCTCAATACCGTACAATTGTACAGATTTCCAAGTCTGTAGGTTGTGATTTTCCGTTACATTTACCTTTTAATTCTTTTTAATTCAATTAATATAGGAAATTTGGATTGAAAATGAATAGGGTCTTTAAGAATTGCAATGATTACATTTGTCGTCGCGTGTGAACGACTCTAATGTTGTGAGACCCGCTTACATTAGTTTGCAATGCCGTATCAATTTTGATCTTCATAATAATTGGAGTTTTCAAGTTCGTCCTCAATTTCATCATTTATTTATTTATTCAGAGTGTTGAAATATAAACAAAGAATTACAACAACATACACACAGATAGACAATAAATTGTCATTGTACATAAATTGAAATTAAAACTAAACGTTGAACAAATTTCGTACTAATTAAACCTAAATTCTTATCAGCGTGACTTTGGAATTAGTGATCCCTGCAATACGCTTCTGTAAAATCGGAGTTAAGACAGATGATGGTGAAATTTCTACAAAATTCCGAATCCCGATTTGATGAGCTGTAAGCATGGAATCTCTCCACATGACCGGATTTGCCGTTTGCTTCTTTAAATTAAATCGAATATCATCCTTGTTCATTGCTACTGCTCCATCAGCATTCATAATGATTCCTATTTTTGGGTATTGGATCCTTAGACCGTCAATAAGTTTTCCGGTTTCTACTGCAGCTGATTTCATCCACTCTGTATGAAATGCACCGGCAACACGGAGTACTCTGGCGTCAATGACCTCAAGGTCTTCTGTTGAGTTCAACTCTGCCGTCAATAGTTCACAGGAGTCAAGAGGGCCGCCGACAGTAAACTGATTGTCTCCAAGAATAGTCGAAATTAGCATGTCTGGGAAGTTCGCACTCAACCAATCCTGAAGATGTTCTCTCTGAGGGCCAAAAATGCTGACCATTCCAGTCCTGGTGGCCATGACGGCTTCTTGCATGACCTTTCCACGGAACTGAACAATTTCCAAGGCATCTTTGAATTCAATCGCTCCGGCGAAAACGAGGGCTGCAAATTCACCGGCACTGAGACCTGCGACTGCCCGGATCCCTTGAAGAACTTCTGGTTCGTCCACTTTGAGTTGAGCAATTTTGGCTAAACTACCAACGAATAGGGCTACTTGGACAAATGCTGTGTTCTGGAATGCTTCTGGATCTGAAAGACGGGATAAAATGTTCATTCCTGTGATGTCTTCTGCTTCTCGGATCACTTCCATGGCCGCCTCAGAGTTGAGTAGAGATTCGCACATTCCAACTTTCTGCGATCCCTGGCCAGGAAACATAATCATCTTCATGGGCATCCCGGAAAAGCGGTTTTTCGTACCTGGCGAGAATTCTGAGCATTGATTGAAGACAAAGGAAGAGAGTGACGCTAACGTTGGATTTGCAAATGCATCTGCTGCTCTCAGTTTAAGTCCGAATCGGGATCCAACGATTTTCATCATTTGGACAGTTACTAGCGAGTCTCCACCGAGGTCACGGAATACATCTCCCTCACCAATCTCCTTATTCCCGAGACACTCTTCCCAAATTTTTGAAATGATTTCATACGTGGATTCAAAGGTCAAGGTTAGCTTATCCAGGGTCAGGGACGTGGGCTCAGATTTTGGTTCAAGAACATTTTGGGATAAATCCGGTACTCGTGAGGTGTCGTCTTTCGGAATGATTTCCATTGGCTGAAAATTTTCATTGATCATCAAGTCTTGCATGAGTTTCAGAGAAAAGTCAGCTATCACGGACTCGAGTTTGTGAGACATTTCAGCCAAAGCATGAGCTTCCTTTGTTTTAGTTCCAAGAAAAGAGGCCAGGATCGCTAGGGGGTTGGATTCAGTGATCCCATTTTTCTTTGTCTCAATTGGGGGAAGCCAATGACGGAATTTCTTAAAGAAACATTTTGGAAGAGCTGGAGCCCGGGTCCAAGGCTGCTTGGGTAATGCTTCAGACAGTCCATTCAAATCCATCTCTTTGATATTAGCTTGCGAAACAACAGTGATGCCTGAGGCAATTGCATCCAATTGGCGGATCAATTCCTCAGTGGATGATACACTGAAAACGCCCACTTTTTGACCTTTCCCGCCCAAATTCAGCAGATTTGTCGTCTGAGTTCCGCAGATGTCCTGGATTGAGAGTCCAGGGTAAAACTTGATATACCTTGAATAAATTCCGCACATCTCTTCCAACGTGAGTCGTCCCTCATCAATGGGGACTAAGAAATGGCAAGGTGTCAATTCTGTGTCTAAAGTTGAAGTCTCTGAACGCTGGAGTTGGATTCCAACACTAATGACAGCATGACAATTTGTTCCTGAGAGACCATAAGCGCTGATTCCGGCGAAGAGCTTTCCGCCTCTTTTTTCCGAGTTTCTTAGCGTTGGGGCGGATGTTTTGAAAACAGATTTGTCTAAATATTTACTTGGTCTTTGGATATGGGCCAATGGTGGAGAGCTGTTGAAGGTCAAGGCCGCAGTTGCTTTTAGAATGCTTAGATAACCAGCCGCCATGTCCAAATGTCCAAAATTATGCTTTGCCCCGCCGAGTGGTAACGGTTTTTTCCTTGAGCTGAAAACCGTGCTCAAGGCACAGAGTTCGATCTGATCTCCTAAAATCGTACCAGTTCCATGGGTTTCAACGAGGTCAACGTCATCAATCGTTATCCCGGCTTGATGAAGGGCTGAATGGATCACGGCTACTTGAGAATCGACTGATGGCGCAGTGACCCCGTTCGCACGTCCAACAGAGTTTGAACAAATGGATTCGAATGTAGCATAAATGTGATCTGAATTGGCTTCTGCCTCACGGCGTGTCTTCAAGACGTAAGCAAATACTCCTTCCCCACTTACAGTTCCATCCGCCCTATCATCGAATGGAAGACAATTGGCTGAAGGTGAGTGAATCAGATTCGTTCCCATGAGTCCATCTTTGGCTGGGTAAAGATAAATGTTGGTTCCACCCACTAAGGCTGCGGAGCATTGACCTGCCCGAAGGTCACGGACTGCTTGCTCCACTGCAACTATGGCTGCCGAACACGCTGTGTCTACCACGTAATTTCCACCCTTAAGATTAAATGTGTAGGAGAGTCGAGAGGGGACGACGGAACTCTGGCGGCCGACCACGGCCACACCCTCTAGTGATTTGTCAATAATTCCATACTCGACTTCTGTCGCGGTCGCATAAACTCCAATATTTGTTCCATCAATGGCCGCTAAATTGTAGCCCGCGTCTATCAGGGCCTCTGTACCCACTTCAAGGAAGAGTCTTTGTTCAGGACAAATGTGATTCGCCTCATTTGGTGCAATGTTGAAAAATTCATGATCGAATCCGTCAATGGAGTCGAAGAAGGATGCAGGAATGGCTCCAGCGGTGAATGGTTCGGACATGCGCGTGAGAACATCTTCACTTCGATTCTCCGGGAATGCCTTGACGTTGCAAGTCCCAGCTGATAAAGTGGTCCACAGGTCAGGGATCGAACCGGCCAAATTTCCTGGGAGCCGGAATGCGATGCCCACGATGCAAATCTTATCCTCTTCGGCGTCTTTGATCACAACACCCATTTTAACTTCATTCGGGACCATCGTATTTGTCCCGACTAGCTTTTGAGCTAAATGAGATATAGTGGGGTATGTGAACAGATCCGATATACCATCATAGCCTTCCACGTCTTCCTGTACCAGGGTGTTCCCAAATTGGATCAGCTGAAGGGACGTAAAACCTTGGTCCCTTAAATTAGTGAGTCGACTGATGGAAGTCGCAGACCGTCCGCTGATTTTACTCAAGTGTTCCACTAAATACTTCTCCATACTTTGTAGTTCCATTTCATTTTCATTATTCTGGAATTCAAAGACATTTTGAGATACCTGGCGCTGAGGTTGGCGGTTCTTAGCTTCTATGTTTGATTTCAAGGCCTTTCGATCCAATTTCCCATTGGTGGACAAGGGAAACTTATTTACAATGTCCACAATTTGAGGAACCATGTAATAAGGAACCAATTTTCGCAAGGCATCCTGCAAACTTTGCCCGTTAAAACTTTTATCAGAAGTTTGAAGTGCCACAGCTAAGAAGACGGTA
The DNA here is from genome assembly GCA_034694305.1 of Protaphorura glebata. NCBI lineage: Eukaryota > Metazoa > Arthropoda > Collembola > Poduromorpha > Onychiuridae > Protaphorura > Protaphorura glebata. The sequence goes on from JAQFYE010004495.1 coordinate 5,575, forward strand.
TCTTGGATCTCAGCAGCCAAAACAACGGCAGCTTCCAAGTTTGGAAATGTGGTCAGGATTAAACTCTCGAGCTCTTCACAATTGATTCGCAGACCTCCGATTTTGAGTGATGAGGTGTCACGTCGAGCCTTGAACTCCAAGTTTCCATCCGGAAGCCAGGATCCAGTATCTCCAGTCAAGAGCCATCTTTCGGTTCCATGAAAAACGATCGGGACATCTCCTGAGCCTACTGTCGGTCCAGAAATCGCGACCATCCCCGAACTTCCAATTGGAACTTCAAGCATAGTGGTAGGGTCAAGAACAGTAACGCGAATCCCAGGGAGCGGACGTCCTATTGGCACAATTCCGGTTCCGCGCTGGCGTTGTTTGAGATCCTGGATATAAGTCTCATCAGCCGGAATAAGGAAGTTAGTTGATTCGATTGTGGCTTCCGTGAGTCCATAACAGTTATAAATATTGGTTCCGTCCTCCAAATATGTTTTTAAGAGTTCTAAGGTTTTCCAAGTCAAAGCCTCACCCCCAAGGCAAAGGTCATGAACACCATTCATGATGGATGGAAATGTTTGACAAGCGAAAAGAGCAAATGTCGGGGTCATGTGAATATAGTTAACACCTCGATTGGCCACGAGAGATGCTATCTTGTCCACTTGTAACCTTTCTCCCGAGGTCACCATTGTAAGTGAGCCATTTGTGCAGATTAACGATTTGACGAGGTCAGAAAAGAAGACGTCGAAGGAGAAGGGGACCCATTGGAGAACATTTGTATTTTCGTTTAGTTGATATTCGGAAACAGCGGCATGGATGAACTGAATGAGTCCGGCATGGCTGTTTATGCATTTCTTCGGCTTCCCCGTTGACCCCGAGGTCATTGTCATGTAAGCTGGGGACTCAGGGTTAATAACTGGTTGTGTCATGGACTGGGACTCCTCTTTCAAGTCCATCAGTTCTTGGACTCGAAGAATTTCCCATCGGTTTTTTGTTGCCACTGGATGAAGGTCTTCACGTAGCAAATTTGTAAGGAGGCAAGTGATATCTGTCCCATTATCGAGGCCAATCATCCGTTCTTGCATATTTGTGTCGATCGGTATAAAATATCCACCTGCTCGCCATACAGCTAAGACGGAGGCGATGCACTGGAAATTTTTCTCCATTACCAGGATGACAGGACTTTTGACTAATTTTTCTTGACCGAATTTGACTAAGAGAGCAGATGCGATTTTTCGAGACGCTTCAGACAATTGTGTGTATGTGTACTCGGACTCCTTTTCATAAACCGCAAATTTTTCTGGGTTCAGGGCCGCGTTCCGATCAAACGTAGTGATGACAGAAGTTTGAGTTGAATGGGCGGGTACTTCCCTGTTGAAAGAGTCCATGAGTCTGCGCTCTTGTGGACACATGAGATCCATGGACTCCAGTAAAATGGTTCCAGGATCATTCATCTGCGTCGCGACTTGACCCAGCAATTGGCAGCAGGAGATAAAATTCAAAACAAAAAAGTTGGCGACCTCTTCATCCAATAGAACCTTAGCCCAAGTGAGGGTCACCCAAGTTCCGTTAAGATTTCCATCCTCGGTTACGGCTAATGAGAACGGAACTTTTGGATTTTTGGGAGGAATGACGCTTTCTCCTTCTTTGGTAAGTTGCTCGTAGCTGACCATGTGAGTGTACGGTCGAAGGTCATCTGCAGCAAAGAATTTGGAGAAATTGACTCGCTTGAACTGGAGAAAAAATGCCGTCTCATTTTTAACTAGTTGCCAAAATCCATTCAAATTTCCAGCCATGTCGATTCCTCCCGTTGTGATGGGTAAAACGTTGGTGAATTGACCGAGTTCGAAATTATCTTGAACATTTGATGGATGTATCGGGAGTTGAACGCCTAAAGATAACGGAGCGTAGCCCAAGTATTGGCGAAGGGTCAAAATGAAGGAACCAAAGAAAAATTCTTCTCGGGATAAATTGAAGATGGAGCATACGTCTTGAGAATTTACAGCAGCTTTCGTTATTTCTAGTCGAATCGTTGCTGTCTCCAGGTTGGAAACATCAGTAGATGCTGGGTGGGGTTTAAGGAATGTGTGAAACTCCTCAAAATAGTTGGAAAATCGCGAGCTAAGTTCCGAGATCAGTTCGTCGGAGACGGTAATTGTTTCATTGGAATTTATCATCGTATCCTCCGAGATTGGAGCCGGTTCTTGGGACAGAAACCGAGACAGAATAGCTTTCCGGGCGTCCATTGTTTATAGTATTGGAATTGCAGTTCAGACAAAGTTCTATGAATTCTGAAAATTTAAAAACGAAATTAAGATTAGAACTGTTTGGAAGTTACGTCTGCAGTGTTCAACTATTTACAGCTATTTACAGGGTGAACCAAAACTAACCGTTTATTCGTTCTAATTTTCTCTATTTTAACTTTATATAAAAAGTGAGATACTCATATTGCTCAAAATTTAATTGCGCGTCTTACAAGCCAAAAATATTTTTTGTGAAATTTCAAAAAGAATCAAAATTTTAAAAAATTTCAAAAAAATGAAGTTTTTTTCTGAAAATTGTTGAAGATCTAGAGAATTTTTGTGAATTTTTAAAATTTTCACAGCAATCAAAATTTCAGTTTGTTTTTATTTTCTGATATTTGTATTTATATTTTTATCACAGCGCGCGCTGAAGCGCGCAGCGCATTCGGAGATAGCTGAAAAGACGCGCAATTAAATTTCAAATAGATTGGCTATCTCACTTTTTATAAAAAATCAATATTGAGGAAATTAGAACGAAAAGCGGTTGGTTTTGACTTACCTTGTATTTCGCTTGTTCAAAACGAGAAAATAGACTTTGACACTATATTTTTACTATTTCAGAATTCTTACATAAAACTGCAAAAAAAATGTGGTCAATGAAAGGCAACTTACGTTTTAGAGCGTTAGCGTGATTTGACTTTTCACAAACTATTACTTTTACAAACTTTCTGCTGACTTTATTTCTCGAAAAAACTTTTACAAAGTAAAACCCTTCCTTTCTATACCAACAGTTTGATTGATGATTGATTCGACTTGATCGACTCAATTTCTGATAACTAAACATTTTTTGCTCATGGTTTTATACAAAATGCAATTCATCCGGAAAGCAAGTAATTGATGGACATGCTCTTTCGAAGTGTACAAAATTTCATGTTAATTACCTCAGTGATGAGATCATTTTATCAATAGCAATTAAGCTAATTGGGAATACACTTGACTTTAATAATTTTGCGACATCATATCATTCGAGTGACCGCCTAGGCTTGCGTAATTGTTTACATTTCGAGTTTTGTGCCTTGCTCGCGGTTTACCCACGCGCCATATTAATACTATTAAAGACCATCCCACAATTTTCGAGTGGTGCACTTTACAACGTAACACTAAATTTTAATTCCAACACACGCATTCAGGTTTTTAGTGACAAAATATTCACAGGGTGACGCGCATAACCTTTGCCCCCCCCCCTCGGCAGCCCAATCTGAGGTAGCCTGACAAAAAGCGAGATATGCATTTTTCTTAGTGCGGATCTAGTGAGCCATTCCGATTTAATATCCGTTGCGCGTAACGGCGCTGACGAGCGCTTAAGTAAAAAGCGGCATGAGAAGACCCCGAGAAATAGTCTTTCTTCTACAAAAACATGCCCAAATTAATTTTTTTTCGTCGATCCGTATGCTCCATTCGATCCGCCTTTTTTACAATAATTTTTTGCAATTTTTAAAATTTTGTTGGATCAGTTTGGAGAAAGCCGATTTTACAGTGCCAGGGCATTTGGAAGGAAAATTCTAATTTTTTTCACCAAAATGCCCTGGGAACGAAAAATCGACTTTCTCCAAACCGGCACAACAAAATTTTAAAAATTGCAAGAAAATTATTGCAAAAAGGTGGTATCGACGGATTCTTCGAAAAAAATTATTTTGGGCATGTTTTTGTAGCAGAAAGCCTATTCTTCGTGGTCTTTTCATGCCGTTTTTTTACTTAAACGCTTGTCAGCGCGACTGCGCAACGGATTTTCAATCGAAATGGCTCCCTAGATCCGGACTAGATTCTCTACAGAATGCATATCTCACTATTTGTCAAGCTCCCCCAGGTTGGGCTGCCGAGGGTGGGGGGGGGCAAAGGTTATGCGTCACCCTGTACATACATAATACACTGCAACCCATGTGTAGCTTAGCCTTCGTTGAATCCATTGAATTCCTGACAAACCGGTTCGGTTTGGCTTCTAAACCGAACCGGGAATTTCGGTTCGGTTTGACCGCCTATATACGGTACCGTGAAATTCAGTTTATGTGCTTTTTGGTCAATAGGCTGGCATACCTGCACCTGGAACTCAGATGAGTCAACCAAATTTCATTTTCAAACATTAAATTAACCTGTGACCTACAGAGGTGGCAGGCGGAAGTCAACTTCGTTGACCTCACGGTTAGATGGCTGGATATGACCACAAAGAGTTGGAACGTTATACATGCCTAGTTTAAATGTAATCCCCGCTCGCTGTTGTCTTGACTCTTGAATGTCAAAAGAGACGGTTGTGCTAAAAGGTCACGTAATGACCATTACGACATACGCAGTCAAACCTCGGTCGGTGCGAACCGTCCCCAACCCGATTGCTAAGCTTTATTTCAGCATACTCAGGATTTGGATGACATAATTCATTTCTACTTTTAGCACGCCACGAGTGCGAGCGCTTCAAGTGATGCAGTAATCATTCTCCACTTCAGTGAGACAATTTCCACCTGATGGCCCAATTCATGTCGACCCAATTAGTGTCCGCGTGTCTGATCAAACAATTACGTATCTTTCGAACACCTGAACTCTATTGAGGGTATGACATGATGACATAATCATCACTGCACTGCACTGCATATCAGAATTCGCATATCAACAGTAATTGGAACGCTAATTGATATCGTGATTTGTTCCGCATATATAATCGTGTATTTTTGTGTCCCTGTGATTGTACGTTGCTGGTCTCATTCTCACCGCAATTTTTTTTCCAAAATGTTAAAGTCTATTCAAGATTGTTTTCTAGTTATAGTAACGTTATCAGTTTCATTTAGTGCTCGGCTAGTATATACAAATTTTGTAACGAGTGCTGATTTTGAGGCGGAAGTTATTGCCGCGGATATCCCTACTCCTCGCGGTTTATATGTAGACGAGACGGGTGACATTCTAGTCCTCGCCCGCGGTGTGAGTTCCGTCATCGCTTTGTACCAAGATCCAGGGTCAACCGGACCCTGGATTCAAACCGTGATAGCAAACGGAACAGGGCTTGGACTAACTCATGGGATAACTTATAACAAAGGATGGTTGTACGCCTCCAGTGGGTCATCAGTGTATCGTTGGCCATATGAACCGGGTCAAAGGAAACTGGTACAGGGTGCTCAAGAAACTGTGGTTTATAATATTTCCGTTCCAGACGAGGCAAAGATTAACACAAGGACACTCATATTTGACGATCAAGATCTTCTCTACGTGACTATTAATTCGGACATAAGACTTGACCCGGATAGTTCCTGGCGGTGTCGGATTCGGAGATTTAACCTCTCCGAACAAGATTTTCCTATCGATTTTGAAACTGGGGAGGTTTGTACTCCAGTTATATGATAATTCTCCTTGGCTAACACACTTGGGTCAATTACATTGGTAATTGTTATTTCAATTACAAAATACAATTACAATTTACGTGATCGTTATTGTAATTAATTACTTTTAGAATACCAGCTGTAATGTAATTAAATACTTTAGAAATTGTGTGTAAGTAATGTAATTTGTAACTGAATTTATATTTCTCTCAATTACTTTTACAATTACTTAAAATTTTGACCATCAAATTGTACAAAGATGTAACTATGATGTTAGCACACATAAAATCGTCATCTCGAGAAAGTAATTTGAATTGTAATTTGTAATTGTAATTGCAGTTAATTACGTCGATAATTTTGCATGTAATTTGTAATTGTAATTGAAATGCTTTCAAAAGTAGGCTCTAATTTGTAATTTGTAATTAATTACATTTTAAAAGTAATTGACCCAAGTCTGCCGGAAGTCCAGAATTATTTTTAACTAATTCCGCGTTGAACGTCTAAAGGTGTTTGCCGACGGTCTACGTAATGAAGTCGGGTTGGCTTTCGACGATGATGGGATGCTTTGGGGTGTTGAAAATGCTGGCGGTGGTGACTACCTCATCCGTGATGACTTGGGCGGGTTTATCCATGAAGGTACAGAGTCACGTATTCAAATTTTTGTCCAAAAACGAAACCTAGCTCTAAAATATCTCGTTCGTGTAGGAAATCCTGGAGAGGAACTAAACCGGCTTGATCAACTTCCTGGTACCCACTACGGTTATCCATTTTGCTGGGGAAGTTACGATTTGCCTGGCTACGAGATCGGTACACAATTTGCATGGCCGACTGCAATGGGCGATGGTGTTCACACGGATGCGTGGTGTCGAATCGAATCAAACGTATGTAAAAAAAAACGAATCGATTTCTCAAAAAAATTTAATTACCTATAAATATTTCCATTTCTATTTCCAGAATCAAAGGGCAGCGTTCTTCATGCCCGCACATATGGCTCCACTAGGAATAGAGTTTTACAGCGACGTCGGGAATTCCTGCAGCGACACGAAAGTCGAAGGTGCGTTTCCTTGTTCAGCAAAACGAAATGCTATTATCACTTACCATGGTTCCATGAATATAAGCATCCCAGTCGGCTACAAAGTTTCAATGTATACTTTTGATCCAGTGACCAAACTTCCGACTGGTCAATCCGTTGACATTATCTGTGATGACAAAACTCAAGAAAAAGCGTTTAGACCAGTCAATGCTGTTTTCAATAAACTAGGTCAACTAATTGTATCCGCGGATACTTCTAATCAAATTATTAAAGTATCTTATAAGCCACTTCCGAATACGGGAACGAGAATTGTAACCAGTTTTGGAATACTAGCATTATGCCATTTTTGTAGTCATATCATTAGTTCACTTTCTGTATGAAATGAAAATCCTTTTGTGTCCATTTAACCATTTTCTTCTTAAGAAGATTAAAACACAATAAAATTATATTTTTATTCCACAATTTCCGTTCACTCGTTGTCATTTGAAGGAACTTTTATAAGAAATCCTGGAAAAGGCTCCGCTATAACGTTGAATTTCCTGTCCCAGATTGGATGGATTTCAGTCTTGAGTTGGTGGGTGCGTACCCGGGGTCAAATTTATAATTCGGTACAGAACTTTGCAAATCAGAAAATTAATTATAATTTTTAGGAAAATATCAAATTATAGAGAAACAGTGGGAGTTATATTCTGGACTTGTTATCTATCTTGAGATACGACACATTATAACTCAAATAATGGTTTATCGTCTATTTCTACGAGGGAGAGAGTGCCTAACCCTGTTATGCAAGTACAGAATTCACATTCTCACACACAAATCTTGACAACTGGTCAAAATAAAGTATACTTCATTTGTGCACGCGAATATTGCTCAAACCGCACTCAGGGAATTGGGAGTCTGCTCAGGGTCAAAGTCCTCGCATTCATGTTAGTAGTATCCTTTGCTAGTGTTAAAAGTATATAGAAGTTTTAATGTGTTTTAAGACTATTTTCCCGTATCGTTCAAACTTTTCCATTCCTCCGTAAGACGACCCAAAGAATATAAAATCGAGTGGGGTGACGAGTGAGTGGGGTGAGGGTGCGCTCGTCCCCCCAGATAGAAGGAGCGT
>JAQFYE010004496.1:0-13304 GCA_034694305.1 Protaphorura glebata
AAGTCTTAATCTGTGTCATTGGTGTTACTCTTCATTACTACATCCCTAATTACATATGGTGAATTCCATTTGTAACAACGGGTTTAGATCTTCATGTCTACTCCTACCTTCAAATTTTTTGACTCCATTGAATTGATCAAACGTGTTCGTGCTATACTTATTTATTTCTCACATACACTTGCGCGTATGTTGTCGTGGTCGTAGAGCGCGGACGAGCTGCGCGCAAAGAAAATGCTGGTTGTGGTTGTTCACTCATGCAGACCTCAATACATGAGATTCGTTATTTAATGTTCACGGGATACGCGAAAAAATTAGGACCTTTGGGTGCATGGCAAGCCTACAGAGTTGTCATTCGAATTTCTATTTATATGGCTATTCCAACACCGATTAGTTTTTATAAAATCGGACCCCACATTTGAGTATCTGCATCACTGATATCTCAAACAAACGTCCTAGTATTTCCTCTGACGTGAGCTCATAACAGCGGTCAAGCTGGGGATCATCCGAAGCAGCTAATCCGAATTGTTTTGCGAGCCACCGTGACTAAGTATTGAATGATAGTGGCGGAAAAGAGGAGATCCGCGCCATTTGATTCCCTCCAGATTCGGTTGAGAAGTTGAGGGTATTCTTAGGCCCTAAGAGGGGAACAAAATGAAGCCCGTCTCGTCTTTACCTCCACTATCATTCAACAATTTGTCACGATGGCTTGCAAGGCAAATAGGACGCACTGTACAATTTTCTTAATTCTAATTTGAACCTACGAAATCCACAATTCCAGGACAGGTGACAAGAATATGTGTTCATTGAAATTCCTCAAGGTCGGCTGCGGTGTGGCGGAATAATCCCTAACTGACACAATCAGTGTGTGTTCGTAGCAGGACCATTACTGTGACATTTATTCAAACTTACTGACTTATCTATTCACATGCTTTGAATTTAGTTTAGGCCAAATTTATTTAGTTCCAACGGTTACGTATATGTGGGGACATAAAGTTTCAAGATAGGAGAAGGGTGCACGACATAATGACCTCTCGAGGGCGTCGAGTGTTCCAAGAAAGATAAGTTTAGGTCAATATGCATCTAACCTGCGTCGAACGCCTTGGCAATTGTACCGTCAGTCAAAAAAATAAGTACCCGCTTCGTTGAAATTTGCTGCAAACAAGTGACAAAATTCGGACTGAGATGGTGAGCTTTTGAACTTGTTTGGATGACAGTGACATACCTAACTTTTACGTCAGTACGGAGTCAACAAATGGAGAGTCCTTATTTTTTGCGACAGGCGGTACATAGAGTTGCCATACTACGGTAGTACGTAGTGCCACAGGTTATTTCGATTCAAATTCAGATTCGTTTATTAACAAATTAATGCATACCATTTCTAACAACAATAAGAATAACTCTCAATTGATCCGTCGGTGAGTGTTACACACTAACTCTTCTGAGTGGTACATGTGGAGAAAAGAAAGAGGAAACAGAAACTTTCCCTATCCCTCAGTTCTGTCTTTCAACACATTTGTCATCCAAATCCGTACCAAAGCAGTTCAAATTAATTGCGATTAGTTGGGCCATTGGCCATAACAATATTGAAAAACATGTTCCTTAGGAACAGCATCAATTATAGTGGATCCATTCTTTATCAAAATACAATGGGCACGTAACCTTTGCTCTCCCCCCTGTTCACCCCAATCTGGGAGAGTCTGACAAAAAGTGAGATATGCATTTTGTAGAGAATATGATGATTTAGGAAACCAGTGCACCTGAAGATTCGATTCGCGTTTTTCAACGGTATATTGACGAAAGCGGGCCCAAAATAAATCTTCTCCAAAAATTTCATCCAACGATATCTTTTTTACAATAATTTTATGCAATTTTCAAAATTTTGTTGGACCGGTCTGGAGACAGATTATTTTTCACTGGCGACGAATATTTATCAAAAATATCTCGAGTTTTCTCTCTAAAGGTCTTGCCAGTAAAAAATTGACTTTCCTCAAACCGGTCCAACAAAATTTTTAAAAGTGCATAAATTTATTGCAAAAAAGATAGCATTGGCAGAATCTAAAAAAATACTTTGGGCGCGTTTCAGTTAAAATACGTTTGAAAAAACCGTTTTCTCATGCCGATTTTACATAACTGCCATAGAGGCATTTCTCCAGAGCTATTTCTTTAATATTTCATTACAGAAATGGTCAGCCTCGATACAAGGCCAAGGTAAATGCAGTCGGTTCTCAAATTGAATTTTCACTCATGCTCAAGGTACATGTTGTTTTGCCACATCCACTTGCTAAAGTATGAAGGACGTCAATTTTTGCCCATGTCATATGTATAATGGCATTTACATTTTGCGGAATATTTGAAAGCGCGGAATTAAGGCACGGAGTTTTAAGTTATTGATTATTAAGCTTGCCCATGCAGTTCGTCATACAAACCCTATACATTGCTGTAGAATGCCATACTAATAAGCTATGTGTGAACTTCCGTCAAACAAAATATGTAAATATAACATATAATGCACCTGTTCATCTTGCTAGGTGGAGACTATAGTCTGTCCAGTAGAGAGACTCAATTTTCCAATCTCTTGGGTGCACAATATAATTCACCCAGTGGATTTGTAATCCCAGACGAACAGTGACGGAAACTATATTAATTTTGAAAGTTGTGTTGATATGTGCAAACGGACTGACTTGTGGGAGCCTCCAAATAAACTGCCGCACATACATTTACCATATATAGGAACACGAGGTCTGTGCAAAAGCACGGAATAAAATTTGTGTAGTCGCCCGTTGCGAGTAGGAGTTCACTGTCAGTTTGGTTGGATCAGATCAACGGTCTGTGACTATGCTCAAGAGAAAATGTATCCAGACTCTAAGTTACGAATTTTTCTTTTTTCTTTTTATGCCACTGACGATGCGAGTTGGTCAGTCATGTCATGTCAAAGCATTGCTGATATGGAGGTAACTTTCAATATATATAAGTGCACAATGTTTATTAATAACTTAATGTTATGTATACATCAGAATGGGGAAATATAACAATAAAATAAATATGATATTTACAGTTTAGACAATGTAGAGCTAAAAAATTTCAGGTGTGTTCATTTCAATAATACCATCTAAAAGTTAGAATTGGCAATTTATCACGTAGAGTATTTGCTTACCATTACAGTTTAGGTTGAAGTAATTGTAACAGATTAGAAGTAATTATGGTTAATTTGTAGCAATATCATAATGTTATTCCGGGTGAGTCAAGTTTCTACGATCCAAATTTTGTTTACAAATTTTGTTTCTGGGTTAGACGAACGGAAATTATTGGAATGCTCAGAATTAAACACAAAGTGATTCGTTTGAATTTCATTGACAAGGTCATAAGATTTTGAATGTTAATATGGCACTTGATGCTGAATTATGTGTATCTGTAGTACTTGTAGTTAAAATTACGTTAAAGGAACTTCCAAAAGTAATCTGGAACTAGGTTAGGGGAAGTGTTGTTTGATCATTAATATCACGCTATATTACCTACGTATTAACGATTTATGAGTACACGCATAGGTGTAGAAGAGCTTCTAATTATCTATTAGACTTTGATATATTCATAGCAATTGCGTCATCTTGCCTGTTGCCATTACGTGCCAAAAATATAAGACATGAATGTGCATTGTCAGCAGTTTCCTTGGGAGTGATATTATGTGCGACAAATATTTAAGAAGGAATTCCGAAACTTATACATACTCTACTTGACTGATCTCGCATTATTAGGCCTTTGACCTACCGTTCATAGAGCATGCCATAGAATAAGAGAAAAGTATAGGAATTCTGGGTCGTCCCACAAAATGATTTCCCTTAAACAGTTCTCAGGTGGATTTCCGTCTCTCAAAATGAGAGACACAAATCCATGACATAATCAAAGCAGATTCTGAGAAACTCGATCAATGCGAGGTGATCTACAATGTAGAATGGCCCTGCCGTCCGCAAATGCAAAACCCGGAATGATTTGATGTATTTAAATTCCCACGATGTAGAGACAAAGCCATTCCTGACCGAGTGTAGAAATATCTCGGTATTTACCGATATGGCGGAGACGATGATACTCTCAATATACTCCACAAATAGTACAGTGGCTATAGTGCTGACAAGAATAATATTGACTGTGATATTCAAAGTCGCCTGGAATTTTATAAGACTGAATATTCCTACCACCGTAATGATTGCAATGAGGAGATGATGAGTAGCGACGCCGATGTGACTAGTCACGGTGTTAATGGTTCCATTCAGAACTTGCTGACATCTGTAGATGCGGAACAAGTCTGCACACTCCATTCGCCCAAGGATTGTCCGCATGATGCTGCCATCCACTCTTTTGATCTTCTGTGTGATCTGATCTGGCGTTATGCAAAGAATCCAATAATTGGCCATTTCCAAGTATACGGTACCCAACAAAACTACAATATATAATGGCTGCATGACCACAAGGGCGATCCAAGTCGTAAGAAGTACTGCCGGTATGGATGTCCAATCCAACCCCAGCTGAATTGAAGATGCGAACTGCAAGAACCGATTATGTGGATCGATTGGGAGGAGAATCATGGTACCAAGGAAGGCAGGTAGAGCTAAATATGACAACCAAAATACAAAGAGCAGTATCTCATAGAACCTGATGTGTGAAGCCACCGGGGGTTTCCGTTGTCGGGTTAACTCATCACGAAAGAAATCTGTAAAATATATAAACACATAATCTAAATTACATACGTATGTGAGAAATTTGTAATATTAGTAAGAAATTCTGCTTTCTCCGGACACAACGTGATGTCGCACTTTCCGATTTTCCGTGCCTTTCGGAATGTTGCATTCTGGGATCTTTGGATGCCGGCGCTACTGTTCGGGGACTGGCGCGCGGTAGCCGACCTTTAGCGTCGCACAGTCCCAATCTATTTTGAATGTGAGGATTGTAAAATTATCAATCCCGAGCAATTTAGATTACACAGACTATGCAGTCAACGTGCGGGCGGAAATAAATAACAGTCATTTATTTGTAGCTTGGGCGTATACATTATTAAATTCCAAGAACTGCTCGAGATAAATATGTACTATTCAGTGCGAGAGGTGGGAAACCCGGAGCGAGGTATTTGAAATCCAATAATAACAAATCAACTCAAATTCAAGTTGAACTGAGCAGTTTTCCGTGGAATATACATTTTATGTGCTCTAAAAGCACTGTCGGGTTGCAAATTACATACTGTGGAGGGGTTCCGGTTGGAATGGCACTCCCATTTTGAGAAGTTAACGCGAGAACCTACGAGTTTATTTTAAATACTCAATATTTTTTGACCATGAGTATAAATCATATTTCTTCTTTAATGTATTTGAATATCTGAATACGCATATGTTAACTGGAATTTAGGACGAGATGGAGTCAGCATCCTATTCTGGTCTACATTAAACATTTAATTAATTCAATATGTATATAAATATTTGCGGCTGTAACGGCAAAGGAGAGAATACTGGAAAGCGATGAAGACTAGAAGTAATGGTGAAATCAATGTTGATGAAGTCAAGGCCAAAATTTACAGTTAAAAATGAAAAGGCTGAGCCGTCCAAATCCAATCGCGCACGATTTGGACGGCTCAAAAACGTTGAACCTCCGAACAGTGAACGGATTTTCGAAAAAGAGGTTAGCCGTCGAAGACGCAGAGGAAATTTCTAAGGTCAATTCTTAAGAAACGCACACGGTTAAAAGCAAATTTGAACACAACCAATTATATGCTTCAAGACCAGCATTACATTTATTGGAACTTCTTTAGTATTGGTATATGATTAAATAATTGTGTTGGCTTATCGTGCATACGCATTTTGTCATTTGTCTTTGATATTGGGTATTGTTAATTGAACAATTTCGTAGTGAATTCAGCATCCGTTACACACGAATAGTAACCACTCTGAATGTCTATGTTATAATAGTGCATAAAGAGGCTTAATCCTATTGGTTTCTTATCTATATTTCTAAGATCAGAATTGGACGATAGGATTGAAGTAGTGATTGTGGACGTCGAGAAATACGTAATTTCCACTGTCTAATCGTAAACATGAAAAATCATTAATAGTAGAACGAGCGTACTTTTTTTATCAAAGCCTGCACAAACTTCACATTTACCAACGCGCAGTTCGTGAACAGATTTTGACACCTCGTCAAAAATCTTCCCGTCTTTGAGAGTCTCTTTCTAAAACCATTAATCGCTGTTGCGTAAGTATTTACTACAAATGGTCTAGTTTCATGTTCCTCCTTCTCGGAGAAAATTAGTTCTCCGAAAAATTATAAATGGCTACTGAGCCTTAACTGCCTTACTGTAATACAGTAATCTAATAATTTCATAACCCATAACAACTTTCTTCTGAGGTATTCATAGACTCTGAGGTGGGAGAGAAGTGGGTCTCCACCTCAACCCGAGTTGTAGTTGATTTTTTATTGTAGCTCTTTTATCAGTTCGAACAGTATGGGAAGCAATACTCTTGTCACTTTTAAATTCCTGGTGCTTGGCATCACAACCGTTCAATCCCAACTATTAAGTTATATCTGAACCGACGGCCCAGTCCAGAATCTCAATCTATAGAAATTTTTAAAAGTACTCTAATGAGTAATTGAAGACAACACAAAAAGATATACTGCGGATTATAAAACAAGCCTGGCTCGATTAATTAACGTATGATCTAGGCCGTACACATAATATATTATAATTATATGGCGATCATTCTGCCACCATAAATTTAGAAATTGATATTGAATACCTTCTCCGGCGTCCATTGGCTTCGTTAATGCCCAACCTACATCACCATGGGGAAATGGCATCGCAACAAATCTCTCACAAATTCCAACTTTTCAGTTCTATCTGCTTTGACAGACAAGTCCAGTATTTCAGTCTGGGGGAATTTTCTTTTTATTATTATTATAATAAGCTTTAAAGAAAAACAGACCATACGGTGACATATTTTTAAGACGTTGTAACGTGGTTGGATTCCATTTTTCCTCCGACGATCTAGACAAATGAGATTTTTCCAGAGTTTTTTTTTCGAGATGTATGATTCTATTTTCCTTTAAAAGTCCTCAATTTCCTATTTCCAAATCCTACTCTGGCGCCACAACATTCAGAAGTATCGCGCACTTTAATTATTTTTAAAGAAGACGTTAGATTTGGGGGCGGGTGGGTGGATCGACCAAATAATCATAACAGGGGGTTGTTGCGTCGAAAAAACGGGTCGTAGGTCTAACCGAATACTTGAATACCACCATACTTCGGAGAACTTGTCCCAATTTAGAGTAATTCTACAATTATACATTTGTCTTACGGATAATTATGTAAAAAACTCTTCCTTCCATCGAATATTTTTTTAAATATTTTATTCCTTGAAGAATAAACGTAATTATCCTCAAAATACGTACAAACACCGCCACAAGGGCCGTCTGTGTATTCATAATGTAGTCGTTCATTCTATTGACAAGGGGACCTTCCCAACTGATCATCGGTTTTCGACCCGCAAATTATTCTGCAAGTTCATTCACTTATGCTAACACCGTTTGTCAAAAATCTTTTGCCGGGTTTGTCGGAAAATGAACTGGGCGACCTCCAGACTCAAGATGTAATGTACACAGACGGGGATTTCAAAAATAATTTCCCGAAATAGCCTTTAACCACACACACACACATGACGCGGAAATGATTTCTGAGATTCCAGTCATCCCGTCTATACCGACACATGATGTCAGCATAAGAATGAACTTGCAGAAAAAATTTCAGCTCGAAGTCCGACGTACGCTTGGAAAGGTACCCATGTGAGCTGAACGATCCTCTTTGGTTCAGATTTGATATTAACTCATTTATGCATTCGTAAATTACACCCTACTAGGTTTTCGTAGTTCCTGTAATAAAATTTTGAAAACTCCATTTGCTTAAAAAAACTGTGGAGTCTTTAAACATATGTTATATACCGAATGACTAGCGGTAGTCTTACCTTGAAGCACTTGATCCAGTTGGATCATTTGATTGATAACTGAAGCCAATGTAGCAGGGTCAGACATCCCAAATTGGAACCCTATGGTGCAAATTTCCACGGCCATATAGATTCCATCCGTGGCTATCAGTTGTTTGTTAACATCTTTTTGCCAGAACCTGCATAAATTCCTTACTCCCATCATAAATGTTAGCATGATCAGCATAACTTGTGAGACTCGGCACAGAATTATTCTCCAGCGTCTTGGGACTCTTGCACGGTATATCTTTCGGTCCCATTGAATCGAACAACAAGAGCAAGAACATATCTCGAGTAGCTGCAGGAATCCCGTTAGGAAGAATCTGATCCTCCGAGAGAGCATACTCTAAGAAAGTATCATTAGCACACATTCGTCATACTATGAGTTCCCAAAGCATTGAACGACAAGGGAGCGTAGCCCCAAAAAAATTTGCCTTTGTGACTACAAATTTCGCTATATGTTTTGCCACAAGTGACCCGTCAGAACATTTGTATTAGCGAAATTCGAGGTGAGTTGATCCGAGACCAAAATAACCCGAAGATATAACTAAAATTCATTTAAGTGTCACTCGACTTAGGTCATTTGCGGTATTATTCGAAACCAGAGGCATGGTGAAGGAGATTAGTCAGTGTACCATTGTATTTACTAGTATGCGCCATTGCACAAGTATTTTTATATTTTATAGGTTAAATAAAGAATTTAAGTCCCAAGTTAATTCATTTAAATAATTTATCGTCTTTCAAAGCTATACATTTATGGGTACCTCAGTGAATACATACTATTCATTAATTTAGCATTCGGAGTTCTGGGACCAATTTGGCCCGAGTGGGGAGCTCGATCGATTTTTTGACTTTACATAAACACCCCACTGCTCTCTCTAAATTGTGATGAACGAATAATTATTATATTTTCTCTTTTTGACGTTTTTGAAAGGTATGTACATTTCCAATGAATAGTATAGGTGACATTGTGACCTCATAAGAGGGCGTCAACTTAAGAAATAAAAATAAAGAAATTAAGAAAACAATTAGCGATGACGTATCCCAGCTGACGTCGTAATTGATGACACTTGAGAGATAAAGTGTGCATAACACAGTGTAACTTCGGAATTAACACCATTGTTTTTGTCTGTTTGAACAATCCGCTTACATAGTAGGAAAGCGTTCAAATTATACACATATTATTAATATATATATAACTATTAGAATTTTTTTAAAACTGTTGTTTTATGGAAGCAAACCGATCGCGAAGGAAATTAAGTTTTTCGGATAAGTACCTCAAGTCGATAATTTTGATTATCATTGAGTTCAAACCCGATAATTCGTTTTTGGTAATTGTCTTCAGAAAATACGTGCTACCAAGCGGATATTACAGGACGATAATAATAATAGTAAAAATGCTTACCTGATAATTTTATGATATATATATATAAATTCTTGGTAGTCCCAGACAGTCTGTGAGTGAAACCAATGATGATTGAAACTTTTTCCATCTAAGCACTCCGCAGTGCACTGGCATAAGAAAATTTTTCAGTCACCATAACTCTTTTAATAACTTGAAAGCACAACGCACGTCAGACAAAAGTTTGTCCCCTCCTTAAATCGTTTCCAATTTTTAACTCTGCTACAGAAGTGATGCCATGCAACTGAGATAAGCCTAGACTTGCCACCAGCGGTCAGAATACGATCGGCTGTCGACGTAGATCCAGACTGGCGCGGCGTCATGGACACGGCTCGTCACAAAAGCCTAATAGTTTTTACAGCAACGTTCTTTAACCGAGAGTGACGTCAGAGTCAACCTAGGCCACTTAATCCATTTCTGAATTCTAGAGGCTAGATGGATTGCTACTACTGGTTTCATCAAAATAATTGTCGTTGGAGGTCACTAGGACTAATACATGCCAAGAGTTCACTACAATCCAAATAGGGGTAAAAACCCTGTGCATAGTTGTGCCTTGCGAGTGAATGCGGTATATAATACTAAAAATTTGAAGTTGAGTTCATCCTAATAATTTACTGTCTCCGTAGGTAATATTCAAGTGTGCTGTCAATTTATTCAACAGTGAATTGAAGAACATGAGAGCTAAGTTTAAGCGGGTAGCTCAATCGATTTTAGGACTAGCTTGTATGACTAGACCTGCGCTGACTTACTGTCATTTAATATTATATTTTAATAATACTTATGCATACAATACACTATTTATTTATTCACTAACCCAGGCATACAGCGCCGACAAATGAATTATATTATTTTATAGTTAAGCTTGATGTAAGTTCTTAAACAGGATTGTGTTCTAAGAAGGGAACGACAAGCAGTTACTCTTCAACCTATAGACCCTCCTTACACTTTTTAACACCAATCGGCAATTGATTTGAATTGACTCAATATTAACGATAGTTTTCCCGACGCAGCCTAATTTAAGTATCAATGGCGAGGTCAACGGTGTCAATGAGCAACGGATCTGGTATCTGCCGGACCTGACCTCTTGCATGCGTCGCCCTAACGTGCTCCGTTAATCTCCGAATATACACGTGACAAATTTCACAATCCCAGTCAGGCTGGGGAAGGTCAAGATATAATTCTTTTAATTCCTTTTTCTTGGATTTGATGGACACACGGTTCCCGGTTGTAGGATTAGTGCTGACGAATCTTCCATCAAGGTCAAGGTCAAGGTCATCCTCAGCATCTATGTACGATTGAGTTGTGCCTGTTGCTGGTTACGTGAAATAAAATTAAACACATTGATTAGACGACATATTGATTGTTTTGTCTTTGTTCCAAGTTCTGGGGGAGGTACCGCTAGTAGTATAAATGTAGATATTTTTTCACATGAATACAGGAACGTACGTTACAGTCAGTCGCATCACACTACGGCAGTTGTTTGAATGTTTGAACGAAGTCAATTGCGGATTGCAAAAATAAATTATCACCAATGATTCTGTATTTGTTTTTGCTTCAGCAATTTTTTCACTCAATTTTATTCTATTTGCGAAAATGAAAATGTCAAAAATATAAATTATATCCGGATTGTGACATAAATTCTTAGACCTAAGGAAAAAAACGAACAACTAATCTTTTCTACGTTAGTACGCTGCTGAATTACATATCTTTATGGCTTACTTACATGCTAGGGAGAAATCTACGGTGAACGGCAAAAGAAGCTGGCCACCCCAACTTGCCCCAACTGCAAGAGTGCATGGGTGAGGAGCACTTGAAATTCCATGCCCATGGTCACCATAGGTCACGCGCACTTAACGTTGACGAATTTCAACGAAATTTGCAGGACAATTGCACAAGGGCACAAGAATCACCGATTGTTAATGTGACCTCGCCAGGTGACCACTGAGGTCACCAGAGGTAACATGCAGTAAACGTTAACGGATTCCAACGGAATTTGCAGACTAAGTACACAAGGTCATGAGAATCACCGAGTGTTAATATGACCTCGCCAGGTGACCTCTGAGGTCACTTGCAGTAAACGCTGACAGATTTCAACGAAATTTACAAGGTAGTTACACAAGGTGACAGAAATCACCGAGTGTTAAAATGATCTCGCCGGTGACCTCTGAGGTCACCAGAGGTCAAATATTAAGAATTGCTCAGAATGGTCTGAAACGTGTATAAATGCAATAAAAAGTGAGTGGTCTAGGTACGGAGTGTGTTGCGTCCATCTATGTGTTGCACAGCAACACATAGATACTTCGTCTTACGACGGTTTATTCCATAAGTAGACATACATCTGTTCCATTCTCGACGAGGAAAATGTTGCCTTAGGGTGTCAAAGTCTCCACAGTTGAATCGGCTTGTTACAGGTAAGTATTTTCAATTCTTACGTCAAAGAATTAGACTATTGGATTTAGACGAATTTTAGATATATTGAAGCAATTTACTTCCTGACCAACTTTTGTATAGGTCATACCCCAAAGTTTTCCACTGTTTATTTGTTGGAAATTCAAGTACTTCAACGTATCACGGATTCCTTTGACGTCACAATACGTGCGTTTAGTCAACGGACAACCCATTAGATTAGTCGGGGCAGTAGCTTTACAAACGTTGTTGAAGATTCCTTCGCTCTGTTTAGCCGTTAGAAGTAAACAGACCAAATGCACTATGTGACGTCATAGAAATCTGTGCTGCAACCATTTTTAACCACAAGGTATTTTGCAATTTCTAGCGGCGATACGGCCGAACTTTTATAGGTTGAACCTTCGCAAGAGTTGTTTCGGAGGTCAATGGTTACTTTATATTAAAAAGTTTAATAAAACATATTTTCCTTCAGGACTGTTCTGTATACCGGGTGTCCCAAAACCAACCTACTATTTGTCCAAATTTCCTCAATTTTAACTTTATCTGAAAAGTGAGATAGCAATTTTGTTCGAATTTTAATTGCGCGTCTTTTGAGCTACGTCCGAATGCGCTCCGCGCTTAACAGCGCGTGCTGTCAATAAAAATGTAAACACAAATATCAGAATATGAAAAACAACTGACATTTTGATTGTAGTAAGAATTTAAATTTTTTTTAAATTTTCAAAATTCTTCAATTTATTTTTAAAAAAATGTTTCGCTCAAATTAAAAATCTCAAAAAAAATTTAAAAGTTTGAAATTATGATTTTTTTTAAAATATTTTTCGGGCAAAAGACGCGCAATTAGATTTCAAACAAAATGACTAATCTCACTTTTCATATAATTGAGGAAATTTGGACGAATAGTAGATTGGTTTTGGGACACCCTGTAGACACTGACTGAGCCTTAATTTTGTAGGACCCCAATGACTAAGCGACAAGTTACCTGACTATGTCGTCGATTTTCTAGTCACAGTGAAAATCGCGAAAATTAAACAGGAAGTGGCATAAAACTCTAGTTATATATGTTGGATGCTGTATTTAAAATATGTCATTGAATAAAACTATGATATGCACAGGTGCAACTTTTGGAATCGACGATCCCGTGGGATCGATCCCATGGATTAAAATCCGGGATTTTCAAAAAATCCTGGGATTGGGATCGGGATCGCAACCGATTGGATTGGGATTGGGATCGCAGTGGGATCGGAGAGCTACGGTTTAGACTGGGATCGGGATCGGATCGGGATCGCAATTTTGACCAAAGTTACCTCTGCGTGCAGCACAGATGCAACTTTTTGGATTGGGGATCCCGTCGGATCGATCCCATGGATTAAAATCCGGGATTTTCAAAAATATCCAGGGATTGGGATCGGGACCGCAACCGATTGGATTGGGATCGCAGTGGGATCGGATCGCAACGGTTTAGACTGGGATCGGGATCG
>JAQFYE010004497.1:0-13303 GCA_034694305.1 Protaphorura glebata
TTATCCAGCCCAATTTAACAAACAAGTGCTGAAGGCACCTTTACTTTACGAATTGTCTCGTCTCGCCAAAGGAATTTCTTCCAAAGGAAGTGAAGGAGACTGAAGTCTTATCAGGAAATTAATATTGCCTTGAGCTAATGCCCTCAGCTAATCCATGATAAAACAAATTCGCGTTGAGTCCGTTGCTTGTGCTATGCCAAGCTTTAGAAGACTCCAGTCCAGACTCAGACGAGTCCAGGTGTACGTCTTCCTTCGGCAGAGGCTAGCAACAAACAGTTTCCAGTTTCAAAAGGCATACCCCGTAGGATTGATTTTCACTATCTCCATAAACTTGTGTATTTAGCGTGTAAAAATGAAGTGAAGAGTGGAGTATTCAGTCTCTCATATGAGGACATCTACTCTCGACGACCACATTATGATGGTAAAACAATGTCGGTCATAAATCACGAAAACTTCTTGGAATATTTCAATTTGGCCTGGTGGAGGTATCCCTGAAGGTATAGAAAAACTATAATAGGGAAAACCTATTTATCAGTAACACAAGGCATTGAGTTAGAAAAGCTTTACATTTAAAAAATAAATTATGCTTGATTTAGGGTATGGTGTGCTAATTTTGACCACTTTTCTGAGAAAGCTTTTGAAAACCTCGAAAAAAGTATACTTGACAAGGATTGTACCATGGTACCATGAGCCCATAGGTATCCATTTGGTAACGAATTAAAGTTATTTCCGAATTTTTCTATTTCCGATTCCAATAGCAGCGACCAAAAATGGACGAAAAGGTGAGAAACCCTCAAGAACGAAGCCCTGTCCCAAAATTGACCACGACGGGTCGCAAATTCGACTAACCCGTTTTTTCTATGCACTAATTTTGACGACATGATGGTGTCCCAATATTGACCGTGTAATGTAGTGAGGGTGGTGATCCTATTTGGCGCACCCGATGAACGAATAATTTAATTCCGGTAAATTAAATTGTCCAATTTTGGAAAGCATTGTTTAGCATGCATGCCGCGCTAAGATTAGGACACATTTTCCAGGCTACTTTTGGGACAGTTTGAATTTTCCAGATGGGTCAAGTGTTTCTGAAAATATTGACACAATTTGAATACCTTTTAGAAGTAAAAATATTTTTGAGTTCAGAGTCACATTAGTGCGAATGAAATAAGTCAGGAATTGTACTTATTTCTTTTTATCCGTCCGCACTTCCGCAGTATAAATTTTCCGGTAGAGAAGTGAGGACTTTTCCATTCCGGCGAGCTGCCAGCATAAACTTAAATCCGCTTTTGAAGGTTCCGATTTTTTTAAAAAATATTTCTGGATGAATTGGGAGAATTGTAACTATTGCTGCTGAAGGGAGAACCTTTTTACCTAATTTACCTGAAAATCATGTTTTTGAATATAAGCATATGTGCACACGGATAGTTGAAAGTGGCCTATATTTGCACACCGGTCAACATTACCCCTCCCTATCCTAAGCCTTCCTTAAAACATCTTCAAATTAACCAACTTTCATAGTTAGACTAAAGGAATAAATCGGTGTCAGTACATTGTGTGCACGAGGTACCACACTCTGAGCATAACGATCGGGCATCGAAGCAATTAAAAGGCCATCCCGCAAAAAATATTTGAAAGAATCTGAATTGATCTGACAAGATCTGCAATTTATGTTCACTTAAATAAATTAATGAATAAATGAGTGGAGCGGGTTCTAAATTCGTACGTAAAACATTTTTTTTAAAGAAATTCATTTTGGTAATTTCCATATCACAGAAGGTATCTGCATATAATTGCAATATTTTCATGTTGCCTAGTGCAGGTATCCCTAGTAGAAGGGAAAACGTCGGCACGCTTGAAAGACCACTGTACTACAGGGTGACACGTAACCTTTGCCACCCCCTGCAGCTCAATCTGGGGAAGCCGGAAAAAAAGTGAGATATGCATTTCGTAGAGAATCTTCTTTTGAATCTAGGGAGCTATACCGATTAGAAATCCGTTGCGCGTAGCGGCGCTGACGAGCGATAAAGTAAAAAAACGGCATAAAAAGACCCCGAAAATTGGATTTCTGCTACAAAAGCACGCCCGAAATAATAGTTTTCTAAAAATCTTTCGATGCCACATTTTTGCAATAATTTTTTGCAATTTTTAAAATTTTGTTGGACCGGTTTGGAGAAAGTCGATTTTTCGCTGCCAGGGCATTTTGGTTAAAAAAATCAGAATTTTTTAGCCGTATACTTACCTAGCCTTATAGGTAACTATGCTTAACTAATTAAATTAAATCTAATTTTAATTAATTCTTGTTCTAAAATTATAATTAGACTAGTTACGGTCTGCTTAAAGATTTCTTCACGAGCGAGTAGCCAATTGTTTACCCCTTCGTTACATGAATACTTCATATCGAAATCCATTTTCAAAGACGCTACACCGCACCGCGGAGTTTCCATTAATTGTAAATCAAATATTTTCAATATATTTTGACAGAAAATTCAAAATGTCGAAGTTGAAATCAAAATCAGAAGTTGAAGCCGGAATCAACAACAGCGAAACCTACTGGTAAGTAATTCAGTATGGTTTCCATTCCTTCATGTTCTTGTGTGTGCTCCCAAGTTGAATAAATAGTGGAGTTAAATAAATAAATAAATGTCCAATCCAATAGCCGTATAAACTGTCTGAATCAGTGCAGAAATTAGCAATGAATTCAATCCAACTTCGAATTAGTTACATTATTGAGTAATTAAAGTAATATGCAAATTAATTGAACTTTCACTTCAACGACGATCAAAAATCTTTTGATTTGTTTAAGTTTAAAACTGTATAACATAAATCATTAGACCGGTTTGCAAACTTGAAGTATTCTTTAAATAGTATTTCTGTAGTTTTTATAATTTCCACGACACACAAAAAGCGAATTAGTTGCAATTGAATCACTTTCAAACGCCAGAGTGAAGTAATGACAACATGAAAGTGAAATATTAATTTTTCCTCAAATTCTTGCTGCAAAAATTATATGGATAATGTACTCATGACTTTACATTCTACGTTATCCAGAGCACACTCTCAAATTTCGATGAATATTTCTACCAGATAAAGTGTTGCTTGCCGTGTACTGTCTATTGTGTAGGTATCCCTAGTTTTAGGGAAAGACTGGAAAACTAAGGACGCACATTCTTCTTCCAAAGGACTCAATCCCCTACTTAGTGAACTGATAGGGTTTACCTGCTCTGCAATGTACCTTCCGTACTGCAATCCATGGTCGAATTCTACCAAATTGAGAAGTTGTAATTAATGTACAGGCGTATTAACAGTTCTGGAAAAAAATTGCGAAGGAATAATTTTTCACGAACGACTGAACCAGCAAAATTTGTAGATGTAGTACGTCACTATAGTTTGAACTAGGTGAATTTACCATGTTCATAACAAAGTTGACTGAACGTCTAAAATCTACAACTTCCTATGACATTTCATTTATGAAAGTTAATCAGGTGAATGGATTTTAAGATTGTAAATATGGCATAATTTACTATGTCTATTCAGGAAAGCAGTGCAACTCAATCAGCAAGCCTCATTTCGGATTAAATGAGCCTAGGTGCAAATTGAAGCTGACGTATGAGATTAATAAAATTTACTGCTAATGCTATCATGGCGAAAAAAAATACAAATTTTAGCCAAGAATATTTTAACTTTTACCACAATGACGTCATAGTTTGTTGAATTCAACAAGGGTTGTCAGGCCAAACATGAAATTACCTCTTTTGTGCATCCATTCCCGCAAAGTGCTTCCGTGTATCTAGTGGACACATTTCGCTATGATAGAATTAGCAGTAAATTTTATCAATGAATCACATTCGTCAGCTTCAATTTGCGCCTAGCCTCATTTCATTCAAAACAGTTGGTGAAAAATTACGGCAAAATGAAGTTGGATACATCATTTAGGGGCAAACTGTATAACAAATGAGTTGCAATCACTGGTGACCGGGTAGAAGTTTAGCTATTGATTGGATCGATTTCTCGAAAGATGATAAGTTGGAATTTTGTCTGTACACTGTGCAGAGTTTCTAAAAATTGTGGTTCATTCGACGGTATTTCTTTCTCTGCAATTTTGGTTGGCCACCGGGTGTCATTATTTTTTGTAAGGAATTTTCGCTGTGCCGTTGCCCGTACAGCATAGCGACTAAATTGAATTGTGTCTACAGCGGCAATCTCGAAGTCCAGTATTATGATTTTGGGGGAACCCATCTCCTTTATTTTGTTGAAGAATTGGAGAGAGGGAGAAGTGAGGACGATATATATAAAATTTGAATAACAGGAAAAATTCAAATTTTGCCTTCTTCACTTCAGAAAAATTGAACTTGCCAACTTCAGTTCGGCATAAAGATTGAATTTTCCAAGTTTAGTTTCGCCAATTTCACTTTCGCCAACTTCACTTTTGATATTCTAAACGCACACCAATTTTCATCTGCTGATCTGAGTTTTCTTTTTTAAGAGTTTACTGGTAAAGAATTTAGTATCAACTAACCGGGGATATTGATCTGAATTTATTACCCGACAGGGCTGTGCCTTTTAATCGAATGCGTGTGATCATTATCTTTCTTTTTTCTAGAATTAAAGAATCAATAAACAAATCAATTTCGGTTGGACGACGCGTTAAAGCTCGATAAAAACTCGTGGTCATTCTAACTTCCGACAAATATTTAATTTCTCGCGGGGTTTGTCTCCATTCTTCCGAAAAGTGGTGTTTCTGCACGTTGGTTTTCCTCGTTGAAGACAAACATTACTGTTTTACAGATTCCTGAATAAAATGAAACAAAATTACAATACACTCACATTAATTGACATAGCCGCTGAGGCCGAATCAAACATCTTCGCGTATTTTTGGGTTGCTTTCCATTTTTGGCCTAGAGACGTACAGCGTGTGTACCATCTAGTAGTAGGAGAAACTAGTGGAAAAAACCTCTTTAAAGCAACCATCGGGAGTGCAAGTTCGAGGAATCGAACCCCAGCACAGCGAGACAGAATGGGCCAACCATACCATCATGCCGCAATGGATTTTTTTTTAAATTACAATTAAAAAAAAGAAAACCTTTATCCTTAGAGTTTAAAAAGACCTTAAATGGTTGGAACTGGTCGTCGATCGAGAGAAACTACGAACGCTGCGTTCTTTTTGTCCGATTCAAGCTGATCAATATTCTAAATATAAACAATGATTTGTTCAATTTCGACGCTTCCTTAAAACGTCTATTAATCAACCAACCTTAATCGGTTGACCCAAGGAACAAATTCTTTAATCTTTAGAAATGATAAATGGCTGCTTTGTCTGCTCGACGGTCGAACTCTGAGCATAACGATCTGACAGCGAAGCAAAAAAAACACCAAACCCAATAATACAAGAATGAAAGAATACCTGAAGAAAACATCTACTTTTAAGTGGAATCAATAAATGAGTGGAATGGATTCTAAAGTGGAAAAGAGGTCTCAGGAAAAAAAAATTAAATTTTTTTAAAAATTTAATTTTTTTTTGAAATTTCAAAAAAAAAATTTTTTTGCTTAAAAGGAGCGCAATTAAATTTTGAACAAAATGGCTATCTCACTTTTTGTATAAAGTTAATATTGAGGAAATTAGGACGAATAAACGGTTGGTTTTGACTCACCCTGTATATTTGAGTGGTAATTTGATTGTCTAACATTCCAAACCCACTATATACATACGAACTATATACGAATAGTTTGATGATTAATGATGATAAATTGTTTGTTCTTGAGGTTCAGGAATCAAATGCTTGATTCCTTATACTTCTACAGTTAAGAACTTTATACATAACGCATAGTACGCATAACAACACGTATCCACTCAACCCATCCATACACAGTGGGTCCCACATGTCATTGCCTAACGATTAAGTGCATAATTTCATATTAACCAGAATTGTTAGGGTCTAAATAACTCCGTTGATTAGTTAATTAATTATCACCTGACCAACTCGAATATATCTTTGTATTTCTAACCACTTTATTGTAAGCATATTTGATTTATATCTCTACACTTGAATTATTTCTTACGTCGATTAACTTTTAAGTTTGATTTTGTAATATTTAATCGCACTGGCGAATCTGAACAAACCTTTGTAAGTTGAGCGTCACCATCTCTCAAACATTCAAATGCGGGTACTATGAGTTGGAACGTGGTTCAATTATACCTAAAATGGAATGTACCCTTTGTAATAGGGGAAAACTTTAGGAAGGCCTTATCAGTAATACCGCGCATTGTCTGCTCCAGTGCTAGAACTCTGAACAAAGCAAGGCAGTAACGAATGGAATAAATATGTAGAAATAACAGGGATAAGGCAAAGTCTACGCAAAACTATACTTCTTACCAACATTTAATTGAAAATAATAAATCAACGGAGTGGATTCTAAACTCGTTATGAATTGAGCATAGATTGAATCGATCTTGTGACGATAGACGGTTAAGACAGGTGAGGTAACAAATAAAAGTAGTGACTAACTAAGGCCCTTATCACCTATGCAGGTAAAATTGTTTCTGGCTTATCACAATTATTATGTGTATTTTTGAGCATTTACTTAATTTTTAATGTTCTGATATCTCTACCACCTTTAACAAGCAGTAGTTGTAACGTTGTTCTGCATTACCTGTAATGGTATGTACCCCTATGAGTTGGAGAAAACGCAACTGCAAGTGCTTCCTTATTAATAGCACCGTTCATTGTCTGCTCGAGTGCTCAAACCCCTTACACAGCGAGGGAATAACGAAAGGAATAAATGTAGAAATTAGGATATGTCAATTAGACGAAGTCCACATGACATAGGAAAACATAAGCGTTTGATTGAATATAATAAATCAACGGAGTGGTTTCCAAACCCGCTAAAAATTCTACATGTCTTTAATAAAATCATTTGCGTTTTCATAAATTTTATGGCGTAGAAGGAAGGAAAGCTTATAATTTTCTCAATTTGTTGGATGAACATGAGAACGAGATAAAGTGAAATATTTAGGGCTTCACTAATTTGAACTCCTAAAATCGTATGCGTCTTATATTCAGATAGAATTAAGCGAAAGCGATGCTCAAACGTCATTGGACATTATTTTGTTGTTTCCATCGTGCGCATGGAATGTACCGTATGAGACAAGCGCCGAACCCTGAACATATCAAAGTAGCAGCGAAGGATCGAAGGAACAGAGCCACACAAATTCGCAAAAACCCATGATGGTGAAGAGGAAACTGGCTATTCTGAGTA
The DNA here is from genome assembly GCA_034694305.1 of Protaphorura glebata. NCBI lineage: Eukaryota > Metazoa > Arthropoda > Collembola > Poduromorpha > Onychiuridae > Protaphorura > Protaphorura glebata. The sequence continues at coordinate 7,255 of JAQFYE010004497.1, forward strand.
CATATTCCGTTGAAAGGAGTGAATGCCACGACTGGTAAATTCAGACATCTTGATATTTAAATCTTAATTCCCTTTCGTTTCCTAATTTACTCGACATATCATCCATGTAAGTTATGAATGATTATAATTTTCTCTCTGTACAAGGTGTCTCACAGAGTGCGCACTATTGTTTGGTCGTGTTTTGGCGAAGTTACAAGAAATTATGTTACCGTCAGGTTGTAATTATTGAAAAATTCTAAACGTTTGTTTTATCAACGTACACCATCAAAATAAAAATCATTGGTACCCGTCCATAATACAAATCTCCGGATTGAGTTAATATAATTAGTGTGTGCATGGTTTACGATGCTAAAGTAAATTCTTAGAATTTATCGATAACTCCAACCTGACCATGACATAATTTTCCGTAACTACGCCAAAATATGACCAAACAATCGTGCGCTTTCTGTGGGACACTTTGTACATATGTGGTGAATGTGAAGTGACCATTTAGGATGGCTAATATCTATTTATAGCCTTATGGCATATTTGATTGAAAAGAGAGAATTGGTTAAGTGGTTTTAAACTCTTAAATATCAGTAGTAAATCGCAATAAGATTATCACTTTAGAATAAACATAATGTGAAAGTTATTATGCTTCTCCATAGACTGAAACATCGTTAAGTTCGAATGAACCGTAGCAGTAGGATGCGATGCATATTTTCAACGACCACACCAGAGCCAAGACAGTGTGGTGGTCCGCGTTCCAGTCCGCTATTTTGTTGGAACGGAGTTTGATTCCCTTATGTAGTAGTCCCATCCCTGTTCTTTCCGGCAAGTTGTATCGTGGGTTTCCATGGGCGGTTCTTCCGGTTTTCTCTACCTGGCCCTCTCCCGGGTGCACAATATTAAGTCACCCGCTGGGTTTGTAATCCCAGGCGTACGGTTGTAACGATGACGGAAGCTGATAAAATATTTAAAGCTCAAATGCACTGTGGAAACGCTTGGAATTCAAGAGCCTAGAAAAACCGGCGGCCTTTGTGAATGACTTGTGCGCGTGCGTCAGGCCGTACCCAACATACCCTGTATTTAACAGTCACGTTGGATTCACAGTCCGAACTAGCGCGATTGGATGAGTACTCACCAGTCGTCTGTGACTATACCCATAGGGTGATTGTAACCAACTAACCAAACGTTAAAACTTACAATTTTTCAACTTTATTGTTTTTAACTAAGACAGAATTACAATATTTAGTACATTTGCTACATACGGCATGGCTCAAAATGTCAATAAATTAAATATACACCTTAATTGACATTCGAAGAGATACCACTGTTGGAGTTTAAACCATGTTTGTGGTAAAAATGTGTGGACTCTACGACTCTTGTCGCAAAGCCACTGACCGGTAGATGTTGGGTCGCGTCCCAGATTTTCTATTGTACGTACTTTTAGTTGTAGGGGAAGACTGTGTGGCGGTAACCCATAGTAGCATAGGAGTCGTCTGGAAGATCATTACATAAACAAAGTCCATCTCTCAGTCAACGAGCAGGATCTTTCGTCATGTCCCCATATGTAATTCTTTTTACACTGGAAACCTTAGGATTTAAGCAGCGGTTTTGTAGGACGACCCTCCTGACATCATTGGGAATCAACATAAAAAATTCCAAGAAGATTGGACTGGAAGGGCAGTCTGCCTTGTAAGATGGAAAACCGAGAAAATCAAAAGTAAAAGTTTGTTAACAAAGCAGTGCTTAAGGCAGGTGATCAAATCAGGTAATCAAAATATTGACAAACTAAGGTCCTTACTACCTATGCAGGTAGAATTGTTTGCGACATATTTCAATTATTAGCTACATTTTTCAGCATCTTGATTTTAAAGGTCTGATATATTTATTACTTTTGACTTACTCTAAGGTGCCGCCTGTACTATTCTAATTCGAAACTGATATGATCTAATCAAAATCCGAATCAAATTTTCTAATTAGACTTTCCACGATTCGTCCACCATCGGTTTACACTAACAACCGTGGGTTGTAACGTTGTTCCGTATTACCTGTAATGGTGTGTTGATGTGTGCCATTAGTAGTAAGAGAAAACTCAACTGCATAGACTTTCATTCAATAAAACCTTACATTGTCTGCTCGAATGCTCAAACCCCGAATGCAGCAAGGCAATAGCGAAATGAATAATTGCAGAAACTAAGATAAGGCAATTAGAGAAAGTACGCACATATTGAAAGACATGACTCACAGAACTACTAATTTTTTTGCATTTGATTGAGACTATTAAATTAACGGAGTGGATTCTAAACTCGCTCTAAATTCAGCATGTGTTCAAATAAATTATTTTCGTCTCATGCATTTTATTCTTTTAAACTGTAGAACTATTTCCAAGTTAGCTCACACAGCACTTCCTTTTCTATAATTTTTAAAGAAAATAAGGTCGAGATGTGTCAACTAATGCTACCAGCATCATCCTCCAATCGACTCACTTCATATTACAAGAATGTTATATTATCCGGTAACTAAAGTTGCTCAGACATGTACTGTTGCTTATAAACAAACTCAAGCCCTCGATCTCATTCGTCACCGATTAGGGAAATCGATTCCGGTCATTTTGCAACAAGTAATTATTTTTCACTCAAGTACACAACTCAAAATAAGGACAAAAAAATGGGTTAGATGGAAAAAAATAAGTTTCCGGGAATTTTTCAGAAAAACAGTGACCGGAAAAGAAAACCCTAATCCCCATCTATATGTAGGGAGTAGTGGTTTGTGTTAGGATTAGGGTTTGGTGTTTCGGTCACTGTTCCGGAAAAATTTCCCGAAATTTATTTATCTCCTTCAAACTAATTTTATTGTCCTTATTTCGAGTCGTGTAAGTGTATGGGTAAAAAATAATTTTCCGGAAAAGTGACCAGAATCAATTTCCTTAATATGTGGAGAATGAGATCGAGGGATTGTGTGTGTTTATAAGCAACAGTATTTCTACTATAAATCGCTTAAATAACTGAAATAAGACAACACTTAAAATTGAAAATAGTCAATGAGTACTGTAGGTAATTGGTCCCTTGTTTACAACGGTCGATAGTCGGATTTACCTGAATGCTGTGCACACCGCTTCTCGTATTATAATTTGATTTGAACCAATAAAAATACATAGTATTTAGGTATAATTTATTAGCAAAAGTTGATTGTTTTTTTGTGTCTGGAGCTACAAAACCGACAAATTTATTCATCGATGCCATGCCACAATTTCTATCAAACTGTGATAGTGCTATCGAAAATTAATATCAGGTCAGGATTCTCCATAAAAGTTCAAACCATTTGATGAAACCTTAATTTTTTTATTATATTATTGGAAATGATCAATAGGTCTGAATATTTCACTTTAACTTCGCTTTCACGCACTATATACCCACAGTTAGAAGTGATCTAAGGAGGCTTGCCTTTTAAGCCTTTGAGAATTTGAAATGGGAAACAAAAAAAAAGACGTACAGAATTTACAGCAAGTTCAGGTTTAGAACCCACTCCACCGATTTATTTTATTCCTTCAAATCATGATAAAAGTTCAGTTATGTTGATCCTGCATCTATTATGCTAAGAGAATAAATTAAGACTCGGATTCACTTGAAGATTTTCTAAATCCATAAATAAATCAACACCTGTAAGTAGTGTAAACGGTGGCTGCGAAATCGATCATATTTTTTACTGTTTTGTCCATCATTTACTTAAAATGTTACACATACACATTGGATCTCATTTTCATAAACAAGCTCTACGCCAATCTTCAGTAATAAGGTACCACCAAAGCGAATGAGGAATGATACTCTTATGTATGTATTAATCAGTTTTGAGATCCATCGTATCTTTGGAGTTACGAAGAAATCACGGATTCCTATAATCTCGAGAAGTGAATTTGACCTATTCTATTTTGAACGGACTTTTAGGGATAGAGCATTTACAAAAGTTGCTTAGAAGGTCAATGACTACAGCATATGGAAGGGCAACGAGAAGGACATTTGGAAGCCATTTTTATGACCGTGTTATTATCCAAGTTTAATAAAAATAATATGTTTCCAGTGTACTAGCCAGATATCTATTAGTTGTACTGTCTGCGTAGTGTATCCTGTGTATAAAGTATAAAATAAACCGTTATTTCCAGAATTCGAGTAGTTCTGAACTGCCGATGTACATATTTTATAATCGGAAAATATTATAGAGCAGGATCTCGATCAATATATTCGCCAATTCAAGGTGGTGAATTCCATACTGATTGTACAGATATCATAATACGAAATTCAACAGAACCGTTCACATTAATTTTAATAGACCTCGTTGCATTTTGGTGGTTCCCAAAATTTGAGAGACGTAGGTGTATTCGGTCACCAGTGACAAATTTTTCGATTCGATTCGAAATTCGAGCACGGGATACCATCGGGATAGGATAGGAGCACCGGGTTATTCGGTTGCGATTTCCCGCTCGGTGCATTTGAATGTAGGAATTACATTATGGAGTAGACCATATCCCGTATGACCTTTAGTGTGTGAACGTGTCAAGTGATATGACAGTGACTTATAATTGGTCAATGTAAAAGTTGGCCGATACCAACTGATCTACAACATTCGAAAATTAGAACTACCGGTGTGGACCATGGATGTGTAATAAATGGATTTTTGAATAGAATAGAAATAGTGTCAATAAAGTGTATATAGTGTCAACTTCCAATTAAATAGTGACAAAAAAGATCAGTTTGGTGTCACATGTAGTAGGGGCAAGTTCAGTTTGTTTTAGTGACAAAAGTAGTTTAAATAGTGAGACCTTAATTACATCCCTTTTATAATCATGGGCGCTCAAAATTTCTTAACCTAAAAAATATTAAAAATCGACGTAATAATCTTATTAGAAGCCCAATTCGATTTTCAATCCGAAAATGAATCTCGAGAACCTGGTTGTTTTAGAATACCGGCTTCTAATAGAGTCAGGCTTATATTTTTAAATAGACTTGAAGAGAAAATTGAAATTTACTCGAGCTGTCATACAAAATTTTCAATCGTTTAAAGTTTGACCTACTTTGTCCACAATTGGTTGGAACTAGTGTTTGATAATCTATAAGAGACTTACCGGCCCTTCATTTTTCGTTTTCAATTGTCAGCCCCAGTTTCCCTAAAATAAATTTTGTGTGTGTGTATTTATCGTTTTTTTACAATTACTTTTACCGTTTATTCATTGCATACGTAATGTTCTTAATTGAGCGAAAATCCCGAATCAGTGCGCTATAAATTAATTGCACCCCGATTGGTCGATTCCTCCATTAGCCATTCCATAGAATATGGATTCTGTATTTCTAAGAAGTTCGGTGGGAGTGTCAAATTCCCAGATTTGTCCTTTGTCCAACACCATGGCTCTGTTTGAAAAAAAATAATGAAATCAGCACACATTTTTATTTCGCTGACCGAAATCCAATTCTTTGAACTTATTTCGTGGAATCCATTATAGTGTTCGGTCTATGGGTAGTGGTGACAACAGTAGAATTAATGAATTATCTTCGAATTGTTTTTTGAATTAGATCATCATTCCTCATGTCAACGGCTACCGTGGCCTCGTCTAAAACTAAAATTTTTGTTTCCCTTAACAAGGCTCGAAAATTTTAAGATCGATATTTGTAAACTAATGTCACCTGCGTCATCCTCAAATCGACTTACTTCATGTTACAAATATTATATTACCTAATAATCAAACTAAAAAATTTTAGACTTGTATTTCTAATTTTTACTATTAATCACTTAAATTGCTGAAATAAGGCAATACTTAAACATGCAAATAGTTAATGAGTGTTCGGGAATTCAGAGGGAATTCCAGCCGTTTTTATAAAATAAATCCTCCGCATTTTGTTGAATATTATTTGGTCAGCGGAGACGTGTGTCTCAGTACTAATTCAATTATGTCGTAGATTTGTGGCTCGAAATTCGTCGTTAATTCCTGTTCATTGTATTCTGTGTCTTACATTCCTGTCTAGGAATGTGTTTATTAGGTGTGTGTCTAAGCGACCGCCCCTTTACATGCTGT